>VWPU01011171.1:0-106454 GCA_013398955.1 Callaeas wilsoni
CCCGCCCCCCGCCCCCTCCCCTCGCTCTCCCCCCGCTGCGGCGCCAGTGTCGCAGCGCCGCGTCATCCGGGGCGGCCCGGCCCCGCCCGCGCCCCGGCCCGGCCCCCGCGGGCAGCCCCGGGGGTCACCCCGCTGCTCACACAATTGTCCGCACTACGGTGGCCTTTCCAAGCGCTCTCCGCAATCGCAGTCTGCCGCTGCCGGTAGCGCCTGCACGAGCCTGCACAGCCCAGCGGGTCTCCGCACCACCCGGCACGCAGGCTCTGCAGAGGGATCTGGACGGGCTGGATCGATGGGCGCCAGTTGTTTGAGGTTCAATAAGACCAAATGCACTTGGGTCACAACAACCCCATGCAGCGCTGCGGGCTGGTGGCAGCCTGCTGGAAAACTGCCGAGCGTAAAAGAGACAGGGGCTGCTGGTGACAGCATCTGAAAATGAGCCAGCGTGTGCCCAGGTGGCCAAGGAGGCCAATGGCATCCCGGCTAAGAGGACCAGGGCAGTGATCTGCCCCTGTACTCAGCACTGGTGAGGCCACACCTCGAGTACTGTACCCAGTCCTGGGCTCTTTAATCCAGGAAGGACATTGAGGTGTTGGAGTGGATCCAGATACGGGGAATGAAGCCAGTGAAGAGTCTGAAGCACAAGTCCTATGAGGAGCGGCTGAGGGAGGTGGGATTGTTTAGCCTAGAGAAAAGGAGGCTTGAGGGTGACCTTACTGCTCTGTACAACCACCTGAAAGGAGGCTGTAGTCAGGTGGAGGTTGGCTTTTTCTCCCAGGCCACCAGTGACAGGACAAGAGGACACAGTCTTAAGCTGTGCCAGGGAGGGTTAGGTTGAACAGTAGGAGGAATTTCTTCACAGAAAAGGTGGTGAGATACTGGAAGCGACTGCCCAGAGAAGTGGTGGAGTCACCGTCCCTTGGTGTGTCTAAGGAAAGAGTGGATGTGGCACTTGGTGCCGTGATCTGTTGGCACATGGTTTTGGGTCAGAGGTTGTACTTGATGATCTGAGATTTCCTACGTAACTGATTCTGTGAAGCTGAGTGTGAGCTGGTGGAGCACTGGCTTTGGGGTGTGGGTCTGTGGGCACAGGCAGTGGTGAGTGAGCAACACAAGCAAGTGAACTGGGAGGCTCCTTCTGTGGCAACTGCTGGAAGCCAGTCTAGGAAGGAGACACAGCTTTCTGCACAGGGTCCTCGTGGGACAGCAGCAGCTGTCAGGTGGAGGGGAGCAGATTTAGGGCACTGTCCGGACACCAGTGGGTTTTGCTCCATGCTCACCACCCTCTGGGTAATGCTGATCCATGCCAGTGCCAAGGGTCACATCATGGGGCTTTTCTGTATGTCACTGAACTGATCTAAGACAATGAAATGCTAAAGGACTTAGCTGCAGTTTCCTGTGGGACAACAGAGGGACAACAGGAAGGGATGGTTCCAGCTTCTTGTATGGGCACTACAAGTTAGATGCTGTGAAAACCTCCTCTGCAGGCTGCCCGAGGAAGCACTCATGGCAGGCCCTCAGGCCCTACCAGGACAGGCCTGGTTTCCATCAGTAACTTTGCTAATTTAACTGTATCCTGAAATTGGTATTTTGAACTTAATTGTCCAACTTATATCTGAAATGATACCTACTCTTTCTAAAAGTATTGAAATTTTTCTAGCTGAAGGGCATTAGTTCACACTCACCTGCTTTCACTTTTAATGGATGTTTCCAACCGAAGTAAATAAGGCCAAACCTTCTCTTTAAACAGATGACTGGTGAACCACAAAGCTGCTGTAGCTGAGGTGCCAGAAACCACTGCTTACACATGTATGTACTTTGTAGGATTTCAAAATGAGAGCATCTTTCTCAGAGGGCATGTTGTGAGAAGATGTGCCAGGCATAGCCTTTGTTTCTGCTCTAGGACAAGATGCCACTATACTTTTCTTGCACACCAAAAAATCCAAAGTAAACTGCACGTTCTTCTAAATCATAATACAGATAGACTGAAGTGACTCCTGTGCTCACAGAAGGTTATGCACATAGGGTGTTACAAGACCGTATTTTGAGCATAATTTATGAATGCTGTGGTACATACACTCGGTGAGGCACAGAGAGCTTAGCGTGGTATTTTTTCCTTTTGAAAAAGCTCATAACTGAATGTTAATGCTCTCTTAGCACATTACCTTGTCTGCAAGACTAAGATTTTTTTTCACCATAACATTTTCTATTGATTTAAAAAGAACTTTATAGTCTGAGACTCTCAAGTATTGTCAGTGTGAAAAACGAAGGTAAAAGGCACTTAACTTGTAATGGGCAACTGTTCAGTCAGTAGTTGTCATGTTCTGTTCACCTCGGGAGCTCACCTGCATATGACTGGGGGAAATCCTTTTTTCTCTATCACCATGCTTTTTCTTCTGTTTCTGCACCTTTTTTTTTCTCTTCATCTAATCTCATATTCCGTTATCCACTTTTATAAGAGCTCACAAATTAGGTAGGGCTAAAAAGGTATAGGATAATGTTCTTGAAACAAACTTGGTGCCCTCACATTTAATTTCAAATTACAATCACAGAAGAAACTTGTGCTTTTATATAACTGTCTTTTCTCAGAAGCCTCTCTCAAAGCAGAGCACTCTGTCTTGACTCTCTCAGGAAGCTGCTGCTCCAGTTTTTGTTTCCAGTCTTGACTACACCATTACAGTAGCAGTTTCCAGACTTGATTAGAGACTGTTTATTTGCAGTAGAGAGTGTAACATAAAATGATATTAAAATAGATGGTGATGGAGCATTAAAATGACACCAACATTAACCTCCTGGAACAGGGGCAAAGCAATGTGTGCTGGTCTAAAAACTCTACTATTCTAATTGCACCAAGTATGAAGAAACAGTGATTTCTCAGCAGTGTGAATACTCCCATCAGGCTGATGACACAAATTGTGTCCTACACGTGCTGTGCAGCCACAGAATCTTCTGCCATCATTCTACTAAAGTCTAAAATAATTGTAATCAATCTTTTCACCTTTTTAGAAGTAACGCCACAAAGCCGACATAACATTTTTTGTTACATTTCTTGTTTATGGTATTGATGGGAAGCTGAGAATGTATTTGCATAATTACAAAACATCAAACACAAGTATAAGACATCCAGACTACTACTTAATACATTTTTTCCTAGGTTTTAGCACAGAGAATGACATCTAATAAATTTCCTGTTATTCTGATTTTGACATTTGTGAATCCATGTTGCTGGAGCAAGGCTTGATATTCAGAGCTGCTTCTCTCCTTTCCCTCTGTCTGCACAAGCATGTTCAAAGACTGCAGCAGAGCTGTGCTCCTGTTCTTCTTCTCATCATCCAACACCATTTCAGCCAGCAAAATCGCACAGCCTAATTTAAAAACAAATGCATGCAACAGTTCTAATCCATTATCAGGCAAGAAAACTTCTGCTACCATATATAGGGGGGC
This sequence comes from Callaeas wilsoni, assembly GCA_013398955.1. Lineage (NCBI taxonomy): Eukaryota > Metazoa > Chordata > Aves > Passeriformes > Callaeidae > Callaeas > Callaeas wilsoni. The sequence continues at coordinate 3,445 of VWPU01011171.1, forward strand.
AATCTACAGGACTCTGGTGATTTCCTTTATCATTTATGGATTTGCTCTGCTATTTAATTAATAATCCACTCCTCTCACAAACCCCAGGAAATTCCCTTTCACAGTATGAAGTGATCTAACACTCACAAGTCAAGCCACGTCTGTTTTCAGGGGAAAAGGGGATGACTTCTGTAGACTTGGCATGAGGACTATAGAAAACAGTAAGACAGGAATAGAGTTGCATCTCTTTGGAATATACTGCTGCTTCACATTCATATTGAAATGATGCCAAGCAGAGAGAAGAGGGGATGGGAAGCATTACAGAAGGAGAGAAGTCAATGTTTCTGTTCAATACATTTTGTACATTATTTCTGTAGGACCTGAGTTCTTTGTGGTGAGACTGACCTAAGCATGAGAGGAGAACTTACATGACCTGATTTACAGAGTCTTTTTCTCCATATTCAGATCTGTTAGAGGAAAGGGAAGCCAAGAGGGGGCTACTGACAAAACAAGCATTGCTATACATACTAGCCTTTTGGCCTTGCACCAACTCAGATCAAAATACCAGCAGTTCATAATGACTTTATTATTAAGTGCTCCATAACATTCATATCTTTCTGACCTTTAAGACAATCTCCTCAGAGCCATTCCAACTTGTACACCTCAGACATTTAATAATTGTCAAAAAGTTTTAAAGCTTAACTCCCCTCATTCTTCATGTCAGGAAAATTTTCCTCAGTTATGCACATTGCTTAGAAAAACTTTTCAGTGTTAGACTATTAAATCCACTCTTTCTACCAGTCAGCAAAAGATATTCAGAGCAACTGAACAACTCATTTTGTATATTAATAAGACAAGCTTGTAATTCTTCAGGTGACCAGGCTGTATCAAATGACTGTAGAACAGCTGAGACTGAAACAGATCACAGATCTCTAGTCCAGCCTCCCACTCAAGAGGAGGGCAGCTCTGCAATCAGCTCAGCTTCTTCAGGGCTTCACACATGGAAGCCTCCAAGGACAGAGATTCCACAACCTCCCTGGACCACCTGCTCCAATGCTTAATTATCCTGAGTGCAAAGCTGTGGTGCATGACCACAGACACCATGCCCAAGGGACTAATGATTAGTGTTCTGCCTTAATCACAGAGTACATGAGGTTGTGTGGTAGCCAAACACATTCTATCAAATTTTACAGTCAGAGACATAGTACTTAGGGGCACAGTTTTAAAGTCTGTGACAGTTACAGGTGTGCCAGCTTTAGGATTTGATTGTTTCTGACTCAAACAGCTTAGAGCAGCTTAAAGAACAGCCTTATAAACTTTATGAATAACGATGAGACACATGTGATTGCCAGAACAAGTCTCTCTCAACATACAAACCTGTTAGGCTAAAAGCAAACATCATGTCAACGTGGAAAAGACACATTTTAAATTTATTCATTTGTTGACTATTCAGCCTTATCTATTTTAAATATCTGTACAGATGAGATCAGTCAATAGAAACCTTCTGCTAAGAATTAAAAACCCCAGTGTGGTAAAGTCTGAAATTTCCCTAGTTTTGTACACCTGAAATGCTCTGTAGGAAGCCTGTTGCTTCTGATGAGTTGAATCACTGTGGCACTTTTTCTTTACCCACTGGTCAAGGAGCAAAGTAACTCCTGATTAAGTAATAGCCGGGCAGATGCAACTCTTAACCTTCCTCATTAACCCTCTCTAATTTGGTGAGGGTGGTGATTGAGTATTGGCACAGCCTCTTTCACACTGGGTTATTGGGACTACTGCTGTACAAGTGACAGGCAAGAAACTCACAACTACAGAGAAGAAAGCTAGTTTGAAAGTGCAACTTTAATCTCCAGCGAGGCTTCCACTACAAAGTACACTTTAAAAGGAAAAAATAAATATCAATGAAGTATCAGGAAAGAAATAAACATTAGGAGAGGTGACATTGTGACAAATTACTTGAAGAGATAGGATACACATGCACTTCTCCAATTAAAGACTGAAGTGTGAAGAAACATTTTTTAATTTTCATACAAGGTTTTATACATAAATCCTAAAACTCATCTCAATTAATGAGAAAGAAAGCATCTATGGCCATTCAACCATATTCAGAAAATCCCAGAAATGATAGTGAGCAATATGAACAGCTCTCAGCTGCAGCCTCTGCAGGGACATACTGTTGCTGGAGGTCAGAGGCTGCTGAAGTTCCTCTGTGATATTATAGCTGTTGTAGGAACATGTTTGAGTTTTGTTCTGTTTTCACTTTTGCTTGTAGAAAAAGTGCTTAAAAACCACTATCCTTGAGATGTTTTTGATTAAAGTCCCACACAGCTGTGAAAAAGAGGAATAGCATCCTAATTGCCTAAATTCAGGCAGATGGTACAATATTAATTTTTAATTTTTCATTTGTGATAAAAATGAGCAGTAACCACTCAATACACTGCAGAGGGAGAATTCTCTTTAATTTTAAGGTCCAAGAAAACTAAGGTATTAATGTAGCTCAGTACAAGCTTGCAGTTTTAACTTGACATGCTATACACTGCTATGTCAAGTCTAAGCTTAATCCAGTCTGCAGAAGAACTGGACATTAAGGTATTTCACATGCAGGAATTCCAGCCTGCCCCACACACTTTTAAAAATGCACAGAATTCACTCTTGCACAAGTTTCACTCCAACTTGTATCCAAGTCCTGTAACAACTATGCTTCAGATAAAGGGCCAAAATGATCCTCAACTGCCAGTACAAGTTCGTTGACGATGGGTATATTGTTCAAGGGGGTGAAAATTCAGCATCCCCAATTGCTTCTGGGCACATTACAGTGACAGACTCTTCTTGAAGCACAGAACAGCATCTAATAAGTTCCCTGTGATCTTAATTTGTACATCTGTGAATCCATATTTCTCCAGTAGCTGTTTATATTCTGAGCCGCTTCTCTGCTTGCCTTCAGTCATACTGAGGGATTGTAGCACAGCTACAGAAGGGTGCGTCTTCTGTTCATCAAGCACAGTTTCTGCCACTAGCAAGGCACTTCCTGCATTTCCAAAACAACCAAAAGTGGTTCCATGTAAGTATTTTTATCTTCAACTTAAACGTGTTTTGTTCAGAGATAGTTACAGAGGTCCCCTCAGACTTATTTTTTAATTAGTGGAAACTAGTGAAAGAAGTTTACTTTCAGTGATCTCTTCCTGGAAGCAACCATTTAGTTGTTAAAAAGAAGGGAGAGTTTAGAGTACTGTCTCCAGAAGTTCAGATCACTTCCTGCTTCTGCTCTTAAACTCAGCTTTGCTTTCATTTGAACCAAACAACTCCTGTAAGGATCTGTCATAACCCAAACTTTGCATAAGATTAAGACAGACACCCACATATTTCTTTCATAATTTATAATCAGGATTATAGTTTATGGGCTAGGTCTTATTTTGCATCCTCTCCTCAGAAACAAACTTCAGAGCTACAGTTGGATTAAGGAATCAGATGACTTTAGTGGTCAGGCTTTTCTGCTTTTAGTCTTCTTTGATCTTTAATACTGCCTGAATATGCATCAGCAGTGTGCCCTGGCAGTCCAAAGGGACAACCGTGTTCTGGGGTGCATCAAGCACAGGATAGTAAATCACTACACAGGTCATTGTCTCACTCTACTCTGCACTGGTACATCCTTGCCTTGAGTACTGTGTGCAGCTTCAGGCACCACAATATAAAAAATAAATGTATATTAGGCTATGAGAGATCATCCAAAGGAAGGCCACAAGGATGGCGAAGGGTCTCAAGGGGAAGCCTCATAAGGAGCAGCTGAGGTCACTTGGTTTGTTCAGCCTGAAGGAGACTGAGGGAAGACCTCATTGTGGTCTTCAACATCCTCACAAGGCATAATGGATGTGCAAGTACTCATCTCTTCACTCTTGTGACCAGTGACAGGACTCAAGGAAACAGCATGAAGCTGGGCCAGGGGAGGTTTAGGCTGGATATCAGGAAAAGGCTTTTCACCCAGAGGATGGTTGGGCACTAGAACAGGCTTCTCAGGGAAGAGATCACAGCACCAAGACTGTCTGAGTTCAAGGGGTGTTTGGACAATGTTCTCAGGCACACGGTATGACCCTTGGGGCATCCTGCATAGGGCTAGCAGTCGGTCTTGAGGATCCTGATGGGTCCCTTTCAACCCAGCATATTGTTTGATTCTGTGTGCAGTTTTGGGTGCCTCAATGTATGTGACCAAGATGGTGAAGGGCCGTGAGGGCAAGATTCACAAGGGGCAGCTGAGGTCCCCTGATCTGTTCAGCCTGGAGAACAGAAGGCTGAGGTGTGACCTCATCACCATTTACAACTTCATCAAAGGGAGCAGTAGAGGAGGAGGTGCTGATCTCCTCTCTCTGGTGAACCAGTGACAGGACACAAGGAAATGGAATGAAGCATCAGGGAAAGTTCAGACTGGACATTTGGAAAAGGTTCTTCACCCAGAGGGTAGTCACCACTGGAACAGGCTCCCCAGAGAAGTGGTCACAGCACCAAGCCTGATAGAGTTCAAGGAGCATCTGGATGACATTCTTAGTCATATGAACTAGTTTTAGTTAGTCCTTCAATAAGCAAGGAGTTCAACTTGATGATCCTTATGGGTCACTTACAACTTCAGATACTCTGCTGATTCTATGATTCAAATGTAGTAGAAAGTCAAAGAGGCTACATATTTCTCAGGGTATGTGTGCATAAAGTAGTACTGACCTTCAGCCAGTTTACCATATTCTGGACAATATTGAGATGCAAACCAACAGCAAAACAAACTGCTGCTTCCTGATTAAGCCAAAGGAGCTTTAGTTAGGCTAACTTTATGTATAGAAATAAGCACATGCTTAGTTAATTGATGATACAGGGCTTAGTAAGAAAGACTGAGCATGGCAGAGACTGGGGAGATGATACAGTTGTATGTGAAGCTTGTGACTATAGTAAAAGCTTACTATATATAGTTTTATTTGCAGATTTCCTTCTTTTTCTTAGTAGGTATTATCATAATGCAAGCCTAGACATTCAAGCAAAGGCTACCATGATTGAACTAAAAATATAAGTTTATATTAAAAAAGCATTACTCAGTACTCATTAAAGGTACATTTACATGCACCTTTAAGCTCACAAGATGAAAAAAACATACCTGGTCTGCAAACAGCTGATATCTTGCTTAACAGCACATGTACCTTTTCATCAGGCCAGTCATGAAGAACACGTGAAAGGATGTAAAGATCTGCTTCAGGAAGATTATCCTTGAAGAAGTCACCTGTTGGAAAACAGAGTTAGTACATTCCTACAGAAACCACAGAGTACATACTACAAAAACAAGGCACTTCAGCAGAGGTAAAGAAAGTAACAAGAATGAACAGGTACAACTATGCCCTGATTTCCAGATAAGGAAAGTGTAGTTGCAGAGCAGATCACAGGCAAGAATTCTGTAACAAAACTGGAGAGCAAGCCTAAAGCAGGGAAGGAGACAAAATTCTTTGTAGTCACCATGTTGATCTTGTCTAGTAATGAAATGCCGCAGACAAGCACATGCAGCCTCTGCTTCCAGTGGTATTCAAAAAATTCATACTTATTTAGCCACATTCTCCATTTTTTATCCGCACAGACTTGAAAAATACAATATCCCTATTTAGCATGGGTGAACCTACATTGCCTTGTACTAAGATATGTTTGGGGTTGGAACAGCAGCAAAAGAAAAAAAAAAACCAACAAAAAAACCACAGCAGCCTGTTCTGTGCTCAAGGGTAACAGAAATCCGACAAAAGAGCATGTGCTACATTTACCTGACACAAATGTCACGGCAGCAGTGTGTTGTCCTGAAGGCTGAAAGTAAGAAGTGTTCGTAATGACTTCTGGAAGGTCAAATACTGTGACCTTGAGATTTGGGTATACTTGTACTAATTCATGAGCCAGAGCTCCAGTGCAACCTGTTAAAAGTTTGAAGAAGTCAAATCAAGTACTTTCTCCCAGAATTTGCAGACATTTTTAAGGACAAGGCTGTATATAACATTAAAATAGAGACATCCAATCAGAACCAGAGGTAGACAGTCAGCTCGACAACTAACATGGGCAACAGGACTTCCTGATTGATAGAGCAAGGTTTTAAAGCTTGTGGAATGCAGGCATGACTCCTTACTGACACAGAATTGCTAATGTGGCCTTTGATACAAGTACCTCTGTTTTTTTTCAGGGAGTATCAAAATGTAAATGAAAAGGCAAAGACTTTTATTTGTTGAAGAAGAGCACCTCTAACTGTTTAGCACTTAAAAAGCACTTATATGTGAAATTTGACACTTGCCAGCATAGCAAAGATTGTGAAGTTTTGGAGTTTCTGCACAAGTGGCAATGGTTTTACCACTACTGGGTTAATTCCTCTGACATGCTGTCCACCTCCCCAGGCATTAAATGAAGTGTGCTTCCTTCAGTGGATCCTTCCCTATGTAATAACGCTCCCTCTGTGCAGCTCCACGCACAGGGCAAAAAAAGGAATGCTAAAAAGAAGAGTTTCTTTAGGTATATCACTGGTCTTCAACATTTTGGTGGACATCTTAGATATTTATAACTACGACAATACACAAAACAAGCCCATTGGAAAATAATCCAAACTTTTGTTCTAGCAGTGCAGTGTTTCAAGTTTGACACCCCCGTAGCGGTGGTTCACTATTTTCATTACTTTTGAAAGTCTTGGATATGCCTAAGGAGAGCAACAACACTACTGAAAATGGCACTCCCAGCCCAATCACCTGAGCCACAAATTCTCTTCTTTTCTGCCTTGAATTGTGTAACTGATTGAGACAAACATTCACTTGTCTTAAATTATTCATATGCCATTTAGGTAACTCTGCTTTCAATTAGCTGCACTGTTCTTTTATTCTGACACTGCAATATCAGAAAAATAACAGTAGATAATATTACTGCAGTGTTAGCAAAAAATATACACGTCTTTTAAGTAATAAAATGTGGAACTGAAATCAAACTTTTTCCTTTAATTTGCATACAAGTTCAATTACAAGCAATACCTCCTAAATCACAAGCAGATTTAAACTGTGAAAGATCAAACGCTGTAGCCACATCTCTTGCTGTCAGGTGAGCAATGCTGTGCATGGCAGCCATAAAACGTTGCTTTACCTCCTGGCTGTGATAATAGTCCTAAAAAGGGAAAAGCAGAGTAATTAAAAGTTTGTTTTCATTAGTTAACTAAAACTATGTACAACCAAGGCAGTAAGTGAACATCAGAAGTCCCAAAATGAAAAGGTCCATTAAAAGTGACACTATTTGCTCATCCAAATCCTTTGCTGTACTGATAAGCAGATTTTTGCATTCCCTCAAGAATTCTGATCACACAGACATCTTGAAAGGATAGATTTAGGAGACTGAAAGAAAAACTCGAGTGTTCCTTCTTGATACCCTCACAAATTGCTTTCATTTCATTCAAACATTTATTCTCCCATGATGGGAAAATGACTAGATAACTGGACCATGCCAAAATCAGGAACATTAAAGATCATACTTTTTTTTTTGATTAGGGAAGAAAGAAGCATTCAGTACAGAATCTCATGCCTTTACCTTTTCAAGGATACATACACACAAATGCCTTTATGTTTTTCACTTTTATACAGATGTCACCAGTTATGGCTGGCTTTTCAACTACCATGAAGTGGAAGTATCTGCAGGCTGTGATATGCACAGTGCCATGGGCAGCCCATACATTCTGCTCAGACATACCATCCTGTACACATATGAAGCCCAGGTCCAAACTGAACACAAGCGTCACTCAAGCGAAGTTGATAACCCAGATGTTTAAAAAAGGATGAGATCCAGTTCACATACATTAAACCACTTGATTTGTATATGAATATAGGCATCTGCTGCAACAGCTATCCTAAAGCAAAGTATCTTAACTCCCTTTAAAGACACTTTGAATGATTTCTAAAGGAGTTTCTGTGCTCCAGTTATAGAAGTACTAACATGAGGCTAGCAGAACTTTTAAGTGTCCAGAACTCCTTATTTTGTTCCATTGACTATACATGAGGGATGTAGACATCTCCTTCAGGAGACTGCCTTCATCACCATCGTGAAGTTAAATACAAATTAAGGACCTCGGGATGTAGTCTGAAGTACAGTTTAAGCCAGCAGTGCTGGCAGAGATGAAACCCTGACATATTCTCCTGCTCACACTACCAGCTCTCTGCTTACACAGGCACAAATATATATGCCTCTCAACCTGCTTCACCACATGGGTAATTGAAAAGTTAGGCTAGTTACAACACTAAGTGATTCTCCAGTCTGATCACATCCATCTGGCCTAAGCATTGGGAAAGGGATGCCACAGACTGAAACAGAGGGCAGAAGGATTAAAATTTTATCAGAAATAGATACTAGCTTGAAGCTTATACAAAACTACAAAACTTCATAAAGGAAGTTAGATCCCTTCTCCACTGAATCAGCAGAAACCAGCTTTGACTACACAGAACAGCCTAAACTGGATGCACCTCAGTATCAACTGACTGGCATGCAATATGGATGGAGTGCATGTGTGCTAAGGTACTATCTGGTGTTACACAAAGGACACAAACGTAAATTAAACAGGCCCAGAGGTTGTTCTGAGAGTGTGTCTGTGGGATGGGCAACACCTCATCTGAAGAATTTTTGTCAGCACTCAAATTTCCCAGTATATTCTGTGATGGCTCCACTACCTCATAGCCTAAAGTTGAAGGGAACAGAAGCCTGGGACTGGTGAGTTGCATTGTGTTTCTACCATTTCTGAGACTGACAAACCTTCTTCAGACAGCTCTGTCTCCATTTGCCCCTAGATCAGTTCTGGGCTCCTCACAGGTGGTTTTGATACTAACAAGAGTTTATATTACCTTAAATAGATCATCTGCTTTCTTTCCAAAGGCTCGATGATTCTGCCTTCTCCCTTCCTTGACAGCAGACTCCAAGTTTGTGAAGAGAGGCCAAAGGTGATCATTAGAATGGATAATGTAGCCATGAAGTGAGTATTTACCATCTGAGGTCAGGTAGGTATTTGCTGAGTCTGTATTACTGTAACCTTTTGGGAAGAACACAGTTGTAACCAGTTTTGTTGCATTACTTTGCAACTGTTATTTAAAATCTGAAGGCATGTTCTCCTGCATAAATAACTAGTAAATCCTGATCTTATGATATATCAGTGAAAAATTTGCACAAAAAAAATTCTAAAAGTCCTGACATTCTTAAAGGAGCAAGTACTTAGCTTCAAAAAAGAATTTAGATGCTGGAAAATCTAGATACACACTGATTTATTATTTTTATTTTAAACCAGAGTACCTAATATTAAAGGGACAGGATTAGAAGTTCCTCATTCTTGACTGTATTTTTGTTTCGATTATGGCTGCTTCTTCCGTGAATTTAAGCTTTCTCCATTATGTTTTGTCTTTAGGTCTTTTCCATTTGTCTTGTCCTCTAACAGAGTTAAAAAGACTCCTTTATTTCCTTTTCTTCACACCTGACCATTTCAAGTCTTTCTATGTAAATGATGCACATGGAAACGTAGAACTACATAGTGTGGACTGAAAAAATCAATCCTAATACTGACTCTCTCACTTACATACACCTTCAAGGAGTGTTCCAGTTAGGAGTACTAAAATTTAAGTTGTTGTCCATGAAGAGGAACACATTGCAGAACTCTCCTTATTAAAAGCCTGATCCTCTGCTGAAGACTGCACTGCTGCAGCAGGGAATGGAATTTGACAATTACTTTAGACAGAAACATAGAACCACTTCAATGGAAAAGCCTTCTAAGATTATCAAGTACAACCTTTAACCCAGCACTGTTAAGTCCACTGCTTAACCAGGTTCCCAAGTACCACACCTACACATCTTTTAAATTATCTCCAGAGATGGTGACTCAGCTCTGGGCAGCCTGTTCCAATGCTTGGCAATCCTTTCAGGGAAGAAATTTTTCCTACTATTCAGTCTAAATCTCCCCTGGCATAAGGGGATAAGGATAAGAGGCTGTTTCCTCTTATCCTGCTGTTTGTTACTTGTAAAAAGTGACCATGTCCCACCTGGCTACAAGGTCCTTACACATAGTTGTAGAAAACAGTAAGGTCTCCTCTGACCCTCCTTTTCTTCAGGTTTAACACTCCTAGCTCCCTCAGCCACTCCTCATCAGACTTGTGCTCCAGACCCTTCACCAGCTCCACTACCCTCCTCTGGACATACTGCAGCACCTCAGTGTTTTTGTCATAAGGGGCTCAAAACTGACCACAGGATTCAAGGTGTGGCCTCACCAGTGCTGAGTACAGGGGGATGATACTGCCCTGGTCCTGCTGGCCACACTATTGCTGATACAGGCAAGGATGCCATTGGCCTTCTTGGCCATCTGGGCACACACTGGCTCATGTTCAGCTGCTCTTGACCACCACCAGGTCCTTTTCCACTGGGCAGCTTTCTAGCCACTTTCCCCTCAGCCTGTAGTGCTGCATGGGGTTGTTGTGACTCAAGTACAGATGACACATCTGAGCTATTACACTGTTCCCTGGGACTGTCCATGCAATCTTTTCTTAGATATTTGGTCAGTATTATGTCCAGAGAGCAAAAACAATCTAAAATTTCAATAAAGGAGACCTGAATGTGTCCATTACATAAAGCCTGCCTCCACACCAGCTACTAATAATGAAAGTAAAAGAGTAACAATCCATTCCCCTCTGCCCCAAATCCAAGTTACCCACAATAGCAAGTCAGAACCTGTGACCTTAAAAGCATGTCTTCCAGTCCTGCCTGTCTTTCAGTACCATATGCAGTTGTAGAGAGGATAAATTAATCACCTTGTGGTGTTTTCTCCAGTAATCCAAGGGAAGCACATGCATCAAGGAGTCTTTCAGTTCCACATACGGAGGTTCCAACATCATTTGCAATATCCACAGCCTTCATTGGACCTTTATCTTTCAGATGATCAAATATCTTCAGCTTAGAGGCTACAAACAGAGCCTATGTGTAGGTAAGAAATTGTTATCATGCTGTGTTTGAAAGACTTCAACCAAAAAACAAAATAACTGTACCATTTGCCTAAAATTATTCTACACAAGTACTGCTAAATTACTGCAATGCAATTTAACAACTCTCCTAAAAATTGCTCCTTTCCTTCTCAGAGGGTTTCAGTATCTTGGCCAAGTAATAGAACTTTTAACAACAGTGTTTGGGAGACAAGGGAACTCGCAGTATTCTGGAATGCAGCCTACAAATTTTGTATGAAGACCCACTTCTTTATTGAGATATTTAGCACTTCCCCATCTATATGTCTGTTTGACCTTATGGAACATTCTTAAGCATATGAACCAATACCAAAAGATCAAATTAAATTTGATATACCAAAAGCATAAGGAACTCAAAACTCTCCACTAAGACAGTGTAACAGCTTCAGTTGCTAAAATACAGGTCTTTATTAAAATTAAGGAAAAATCTCAAAAAGATGAAGAACAAAAAGAAAGGACAACTGTACTACAGGCACACTTTAATAGGATGTGTACATATGTAATGGCAACGAGAGAACAGCTAGTGCCTGATGGTGAAGAAAAGCCTATGGGCAATGGCTCCCTTAAATTGAAAACCTTAGATGAACTTTTGTAAAGATATGCTAACCAAACCAGAGAGCAAAGTTAATTAGATGTGGTAATATATACACCTCTCCATTCAAAATTAATTTGTAATTCTACAGTTTCTGCATTCTGAATCAGGTAAAAACACCTAAAACCAAGGAACTTATGGAGAGCACAACAGTGGAGGCAAATGCAGCAATCACAGAATCCATTTCTTTACAACTGCAAGCAACTATAATGAAGTTTAAATCTAAATGTAATCAAGGAAAGAAGGACATTCTGCTTAATAAAAATCAAAGGTAGAAAAAGAGATTAACTTTGAGAGATAGAATATATAGACACACAGTAGCAGACCTATCATCTTCACCTCTTTTTACAGTTTCCTTTGCTATTATAATAAGAACATATAGCTGGGATTTATTATAATTCAGACTTTCACAATACTGAGTCAATTGCATCTAGTTTACAACCAGATGGCTTCCAAGACCTGCCCAGTCCTTGGACTGATACCAACTGGAAACTATTAGAACAGGAAAAAGAATGTGAGAAGATACGGCAGAAAACTTGGCTGACTGACCATCCAGTAATTCTCAGTTTAAAAAAAACCCTACACCTGCAAACAACCAACCATCCAAAACAAACAAACAAAAAAAAAACCCAACCAAAAAAACCCCACACCAAACAAAAAAAAACTTAATTAAAGAAAAAAAGTCAAAGAACTGAGTACCGATCAGACTATGTAAATTTGGAACACAGTAAACTTGGAAGTTTTTTAACTTGCAAGTATTTAACCTTGATCGCCTCCTGTTCTGCAACGGAGCTGTTCAGAGTAAAACAGGCAGCAATATCTTCACCCGCAGGAGATTTTACTCTGCTTTATAAAGTTCTTGAAGCAACACTCAACTTGAGAGTTTTTGTGGAAATAAACACTTTTGTGTGCCTAAACCTATTCTGCAAATGGAAAGGTGATGAGTTTTGTCAGATCACAGTTCACTGCTACTGGTAATTAATTTTAAAAAGATCCATGATGTGAGGGAAAAAAGCTCACTAGTTCAACATGTGATTCAGTACTTCATACTATGACTTTACACTGAAGTAGTGGGAAAGTAAAGCTCTTTTATTTCCAGCCTCCATTGTCTTTCACTGCACAAAACTGAATGCAACATCACATCACTGTAAACTGTGTAAGTAATGTACAACCAAATGATGATGATTGTCCGTATTTATTTTTACTTAAATTGAAGAAATGCTAAGCATTATCTCATCCATTTAAATACATTGCTCCCTAAGGATACACAAGAAGTTCACAGACGCAGCAACCTCAGAGCCACTTAATTCCAAACCTCTCAGGACAGCTTTGCATGCCTGCAAGCAGCAAGCCCACAGAACCACACCACATGATCACACTATAGTCTTCCTTTAGAGATGAGCGCAACTCTCCACTGCTTCAGCAAAACTATTGTTCACTGTCTAGTGTGCATCCCTCCATTCACCTCACAGTTGTTGTATCTTTAGTTCCAAGTTTTCATTTCACTGCCACTTCAGCACATTTTTTCCACCTCTTCCTAAAACACAAATAACTTGATGGAGACCAGTGATTTATTAGAATGACCACTGTTCATTTCTTCTTTCCCTTCTTCACTATTGTCTTTGCTATGCTGGAACTATGAGTAGAAAATCTGAGAGTACTTAAAATGTCCAGCTATGCATTTCTCATCATGCCTGGCTGATACACAGAGCACGTGACCTTGTTTGTGAGCTGTTATGAGTATGCCTCCATCAGATACAGCATGGATATTATCAGTTAAACACATCTGGAAAATGAAACAAGTTACTAAAAAAATATTCTTAAGAGGCAATAAGAAATTAAGATCTTCCACAGAATTCTAATGCAAAGCATTGAAAGTTAGAAAGGAAATATATACAATTCTGGTCACAATTTTAAGTCAAGTGTGTTAAGCACATTCAATGCTTTCTTTGCAGAGAATATAAATTCCAGCTTGGTTGTGCTCTTCTGATCAGGAAAAAAAAAAAAATCTCCAACTCCTTTTCCCTCTCAACTCAAGAGATAAAATTATCAAATGGGTAACTGAAATTTCACAGAACACATAAAAACAAATGCAAAAAACCAAACCCAACAAAGTCTGCACTGCACCAGAAGCTTCACCTATCTTAGATTCTTCAGAACATCAGTGGTCCTTTTTTACTAATTATTAATACATTCCTTCCCCAGCTGAAGTATTTCACATTACCTGGTGTATACTGGAGTCCAATGAAACAAATGTATCAGACAACAATGTAGTTTTATTTTTTTCCTTACCTTTGAAGCTCTAAAACCATCCATCAGCTGTAGAATTTTGGATGGAAGTTTTGATGCACTCTGTGACACTCCATTCTGATTTTCCAAAGGTACTGTAAAACCAGTTCTAACAGCAGAACTGTTTCCAGAAGTGTAAACAGCTCCTGAGGAATGAATCCCACTGCTATCCAACTTACTAGCAACTTTGTGCTCTGTGAAATTTGAAGATTCACTTTCTCCATCACTTAGGTTCTCAAAAGTGTCCACAGAAGGGATAGAGTCATACTTTTTATGTTGTACATTATGTTTAGAGGGTGGATAGTACAATTCTGCTAGCTTTTTGCAGAAGCGATTCAGAGGAAATCCCACCACATTCAAGAAGTCTCCATGGACATACTCAACTAACATTCCACCAAGGGCTTGGATACCATATCCACCAGCCTTGTCCCTGGGGAAGAGAAAGCAAAAACAGCACAGATCTAATTAAGGTTAAAAGTAGAGCTATCACCGAACACTAATAATCCACCAGTACTGCAGAGGCTGGAATAAAGACTAGTGTACCTAAGTCAGAGGCAGATTAAATCTATTAGGTAGGCTCAACACTTCAATTTGTAAATCACAAGATAAATAAAAGGATCAGTATTTCCACTAAGGGGAAGTAGCCAAAGGTCTTTATGCTTCAGATAGTGCAAGTGCCACAGTCACCTAAGCAGCAGGTGACTGCAGGCAGAGTGTGTTGTCATAGGTTACCCAGCATTCACCAAGTCGTGGCTACCAAAAAGGTAACAATGTCACCAAGACCAACACTGCCACTGGGTCACCAGATGCATACTGACCCTCACCCCATTCCACAAGAGGCTGAAAAGCCTTTAGGAATGTTAGGTCCCACAAGAGCTCAACAAAGATGACCTCTTAGAACTCAAATGATTGTAGAATGTGTCTTGCAGATTGCAGTCATAGGAATACCTAAAATAAGGATTGGGAAGACAGGACTTTCTTGGGAAAGAGCAACCTGTTCAAACAAGATCCACTAGTCTATTTAGCCCTATCCATCTCTTGTGCAACCGTCCAAGATAGAATAGAGCTGGGGTCCACAACACTGTGCTCTTAGATGTCATGGTAGTACTGGTAATTTGGCACAGGAATGTACATGCATAGAAGTTAACCTTTGAAATCTAATTTGTCTTTAGGCGTAATTATGCAAATTCCACAGAGTGGAATGGAAATACACACAAGTCAGATAAGCTGCAGTAGACCCAACAATTTTACTGTTCTC
The DNA here is from genome assembly GCA_013398955.1 of Callaeas wilsoni. Taxonomy (NCBI): domain Eukaryota; kingdom Metazoa; phylum Chordata; class Aves; order Passeriformes; family Callaeidae; genus Callaeas; species Callaeas wilsoni. Next base: position 18,581 of record VWPU01011171.1, read on the forward strand.
ATACAAGGAACAAGGCAGTTAAAAGGATGTTTCCTACATAACAGCAGAATCTGAAAGCCTACGTCAGCAAGCTTAGAAACCAAAGGTCAGTCAGTCTCGGATCTATTAATTTAAGGCAGCAAGGAATTATGCAAACTGCTTGAGAAAAAAGGTTATTACACAAAAAATTACTGCTATGTTTTTAATCTTAGATTTGATCAGAAGCAGCTCTTTATTTTTAGTACTTATCTCTGGATTCCCTTTCTAATAGCATCCTAAAACAGAGGAATTGGTATCCCAACAAGTGAGATATTCTGAATTGCTATAAATTGGGGAATAGGGATTTTCCTTTAATCTTGCATTGTAAGCCCTACAATTTGTAATTGTTTAAACTATTTCTTCTTTTATACATTCTTATGATTTATATAAACTAAATTAGGAATATTATAATGACTGAAATGTCTTCTCATTTTTAAATGAAACTGCAGTCATTTTGGTATAAGTTTACAGATGGTTATAAACATTATAACCATCAAAAGCAGCAGTATCATACTCCCTGCAAGAACATTAACAGAACTGGCCACAAATTTATTTTCCTACAACACTTTATGTTCTGAGATTGGATCCTGAAAAGAACATTTACATTCTACATTTTATTGCTTCAAAGTAAAGTGTGAAACTGTGGAGCTGCAGGCTCTGTCACCACCTCCTTCCCAGACTGCAGTAGGGTCCTTTGGTTTCACTGCCATCAGAGGTCAGCTACTAAAACCACATAGGACTTCCAGGTTAGAAGTTGTAAGCAGAGACAGAGAAAGTTGTTTATAAGGGAAAGATTACAAAATAAAAAGCTGTGTCAAAGAGGCTGGCAAAAACTAAGTCTACTCATTATACAAGCCCAAAACAGTTAGGATTACTGTGGTACAGCCTTCTTTCTACAGATAGACAGAAGAGAAGAAAGAAACACTGCCTGCAAGCAGAAAATCCTTGGTTAGAAAGAGGAATAGGAGTAAAACAGAAAGCAAAACATCTTTCTGAAGCCAAAATTTGAGGGTTTTTATAGCCTCATTACAGACTACCTTGAGATAGCAATTTCCCCGCCTTCCTTATCCATACTTTAGGTCAGCTGTGTATTTCTAGTATTAGTCTCTGTCGCCAGTGATTGACTTACCTACTATATGCCAATTTTCTTCTTGCTAGAAAAAGACCCCAATCCTCAACAGGGCTAATAATTTTTCTTTTATTTTTTCATGTGATTATTAAGCCTTATATGATTACATAAAATTCTTTTGCCATTTAATTTTTTTTTTTTTAAATAAGAAATGGTCACTTGACTGCAATATAGTGTTTAGAAAAACTTGTATGCATGTAAGTGTGTAACCTGTATGGGTGGCCATGGAGGAGGGAACAAAAAAAACCCCAAAAAAAGTGCTGTGAGATACTTCTCCTTAATTGTTTTGCAAAATTTAAGACACTGTGTTTAGCAGTTCCTTTGCAAAGTCAGAACAAATGCTTCCTATCCTCAGGATTATATAAACAAAAATCAATTGGCTTCTGCTTCGGAGAGTAATGATATATATTCTCTGAACCTTTGGTCCCTGAGAAACCCTTGATGTCACACACCCTGTTTAGGAGAATGAACAGAACAACCCAGCACTGCTCATTGAGCCATTTTGCTGCAGCAAAACACTGCTAAATCATATTTCCTTCCAGAGGAAATATTCAGAATATTCCAAAATAATTTTCAACCTGACATTCTTCCTAAAAATCCATGGTCATTTCTCCTTCAAACTGTAGCTTTACGACTCACTAAATCTAAACATCATACTAATTAGTATAGTAAACATCACCTTCCAAAAACCTACCTAGGAATTTGTAACAAGGTGTCATCTTGCCAAAACATTCTCTCCACATAATCCAATTTAACATCAGTCTATACAATAAGCTGTGAACCTTACATGTTCACAAGGTATGCCTCATTTACACATAAGCATTGAATTATATCCAAAGTCTACACTGGTTTCTCTTTCCCCAGTAAAACATAGCTTTATTGTTTTATAGCAGAAATGAGTTTAAAAACCACCACGATTTATATTCTTACATGGTCAGAACCGAATCTACAGGGGCAAAAGTTCAAATCAGATCACCTGATATGCAGTCCATAGTGCTAACTATTGCCTTCAGGAGGCTTCAACTAACACAAAGGAAAGACAAATTCCTTTCCCTTGTTGTCTCCAAAGAAGTAGTTTTTTTGGGGTTGTTTGGTAGTTTTTTTTCTTGTTGGGTTTTTTTTTTTAGCAATCTAGTGAACTTCACCTTAGGAGTAGTAATTAAGCATTCTGTTCTCATCCTATTTCTTCCATGGAATCACTGTTGTCTGGTATATTGTCTTTGTAAATGTTGCCTATATAGGTCAGTAACTATATTACCAGCATAGCAGGAACACATAAGCTGAAGGACAATTTTGGCATTGCAACACACACAAACTGTGTTTTCACTTAACACAAGGGTAAGTGAAAATTAAGCTGGTATTCCTTGCATCAGAGCAGTGATTTTGATAAACTAAATACACCAAGTTTTAGCTTCTTCCAATACGACTCCATGATACCCTGATTATCCAACACTAACTCTTTTCACCTGTTTATAATGAACTATGTATTGCCTCAGGCATCGAAGATCCCTGAATGCCTCTGCTAACAGAGAGATAACTGTATACTGCACAAGTGCTTGCTCTAATCCAGACTATTTCAAGTCTTCACTTTTCAAATTCATTAGGGTTCTAAAAAGGTAGCTCACTTTCACTGGAGCAATGACAGCTTTACACAAGAACAAAAGAATAGTGATCGTGCATCACCCATGCTATCATACACACAGAGCAAAATTTCACAGAACACAAGATAATGTTTTACACTGGCTTAATAATGTACCCTAAGGTCTATTCTCAAGGGTTGTGTGGTGGCATCAGGGTCTTACTTACATTGGTTCTCCACTATGAATGTACTCCCATAAGAGCTCTTCAGACAGTTCAGAAAATTTTACTTTAGTCTCTTCATAGAAATCGGTGATTTCCATCTCTAGCTGATTGTCTACAGAAAGGAAAAGGCCTTACTAGAAACAGGAATTGTAGTAACATCTAGGTTGTACTTCTTAATCACTTGACAATTTTGCTTGAGAAAAATTAAATATATTACATAGATGTATGAAATAACTAATAACTTTCTTTAGGGACAGTGGACTCAACTTTCCCAAAACAGTAAAAGTTTGCATTTTCAACCTCTGCCATCCTGTCTCAGGGCTAACAGACTGCTCTTCCTGTGTGGAATTCTTAAATTAACAACGCTTACACAAACCTATTTATGGATGCTGGCACACGCAACCAGCGCTGAGTACAAAGAAGGCCACAACTTTATGACTGTTGTCAAAGAACTCTTAACGACATATCAAAGTTCAACATGTAGCTGTCATAAAAGTGGGAACGTGCAGCTGCACCTGCACTTCAGACTTAGGTATCCAGCAGTCCCATCAGGAACCATCACTGTCATCTTCCTGTCATCTCTCGAGAGATGACAGGATTATTTCAGACTTCTGTAGCTGGAAGCGGTTGAGGGAAGGTGCAATAAAGTACTACACCCTTGGGTATGGACCCTGCTGCTCGTGGTACACTGGGACCCTGCTGTCACTGCAGACGGAGGCTTTTCCAAAGCATGTTCAAAAGGTAACTCCCTTGCACAAATGAGTGCACATTACAGATTGTTGGCTCTCTCTACTCTTTTCTATAAATGCCAAGGTCAGTGTCTCCTGTTACCAGAGTTTTGGTAGCAGTGGAAATGCTTGAGGAGGAGTAAGAAATATCTACAGTACAGACCAAGGGAAGAATGCTAACCAGCTTCTAACGGTAGTAGTGTGAAACCCAAACATTTAATGACCCAGATGAAATAAGAAAATTGGTGCATACGAAGACAGATTACCATATCTTTCAGTATTGATAAAAAATTCTAATCAGCTCAAAACAAAAATTTCATCTTTAACAAGTTCAAAACCACATTGTTGTAAACTGTAACTAAAAATGTATTCTACAAAACTGTTCTATCAATTGCTTCTCTTGGGAATCTGCAGACTAAAGGTGTATTTTTATTCATCTGACTGTGATGCAGTTCAAATTTGTAAACTTTAAATGAGATGTGCTGTTACAGCATCACTACTACAGTTGGGTGCACTTAACTTTCTTCCTAGGATAAACAGTTAGAGGCATTATTTACGTTGCTGGGTTGCTCACAGGAACCCCTTGGCAACATGTTTTGTTTCTTTTGCAGCAGCTCTCCCTCTACTATACTAGCATATTAGCAGTACTGCATCACTAACTTTATTTCTGTTTTACAAGAGTCAAGAACGATCATTCCAGAAAAGATTAAAAACTGTTAACTTGTCTACAGAAAGACTATGTCCAGCAAAATGTCAGCGAAATGATTTCTGCAAAAGCTCTACTAAAAGACTATTGGCGCAATTATCAGACAATGCCCTTCCAACACTCCTCAAATTATATTAATGGTACAGTTTCCATAAAAACCACTTGCTTTCTCTATAAATTATCTGATAAAGAACATTGGTGTATTGCTCCCTACAACTTCTTAACAGTCTGAGGCATTAAGTCTCAACTGGTGTAAGCACAACACAGAATAAAGCTGATATGGATCACATTCAGCTCAGTCTCACAGTCTGTACTACCTTACTTGAATTTAATTTAGAATATTCCACAACTTACACTGGCCTTTCGATTAGTCTCATAGCTTTCAGAGACAGTATTTCTAAACTCCATTGTGTCTTGTGACTTTCCTTTCTGTGTGAAAACTGAATACAGGAAGAAGGTTGGCTTTTGTGGGGATTCTTTAATTTATATTTTGATAAGGTAGTTCTTGAGCAGAAAACCAATTCGGACTGTATATGAAGCATTTTCATCCTGTTTCTTTACTGGTCCAAGCTATCATGAGAGTAATTTTTAATACAAATATTGACTCGTAATAAAATGACGCATACCTTTACTGTGGCAGTGTATAATAGCCACCCCCGTGTAAACACTGTGCTCTTTCCCATTCAACCTGTCAGGGAAAAAATGTCCATTAAGCAACAGCCTTATGTTCTACATTATTATATTGCTACAGCCTGAGAAGCAGACCATTATATTCATATATCACTCAATGGATCTGATATGCATCCTAAATAAATTTTATTTCAATATCAGTGAAAAGACATTGGCAAAACAAACAAAAAAATAACCACATAAGAAACACTATCAAAAGCTGCAGTCATTTCAAGTCTTCAGAATACCACTCGTATAAAAGTAGTCCATGGTATCAGCTCATTCACTGTACATCAGGAAAGTGACTATTCCAAATGCATTAGAAAATGCTGACTGGCATAAACACTACTGTTACGGCCATCTTCACTGACAACTGGCAATAAATAGCTAGGTGATGCAACTCAGACTAAAAATGTAATAGGGAACTAGAGCATATGTTCTTATTTCATCCAGACTGTCCCCCAGAGATCCCATGGCAAACCAGAGCGCAGAGGAAGAGCCCAGATTCCCTTACCCCTGGCTCTCTCTTGTCGTGGCTCCAGAGTGCCACACTGTGGCCCGTTAGTTCTGAGGACTCTATTACCTGCTGCGTAAGCAATAGATGTATAATAGCAAGGGAATGTGCATCTTTGAAAAGACTCTTTAAGGAATAGTCTCGTAAAGGTTGGCTAGGGTATTTTTGGATGTGATCAGAAGCATCTCACATGCTCTGTCCCCCCCAAGATTCCACACTGAATTGTAAGATGAAACAGCGTGTGAAAATTTTCATTTGACACCTTGGATATATGCAAAGATGCATCATCTTGTCTGCATTTTTTCCTGGAGTTCTAAAAAGCTAAATATTAAGTGCATTTCATATCCTTAAGTAAGAGATTGACCTACTAAACTTACAACACACCAAACCAAAAAAAATTTGCACGTATCCCTTCTGTGGAACCCTTTTGACAATCTAAGTGATAGAGAAATTGAATCTTCAAATTTCATATTTACTTAAAACTACAGACCTTGATAGCATCCTGTAGGCATCTTGCTTATCGACTGGTTTCTCCAGGATCTGCTCATCCACAGACTAAAACAGAAAGACAGAGTGAGTGTGCTGCTTTTTCTTACTTTTCAGAAATTATGTTTAATCCATGATTTCAGCCAGGGCTTCAAACTTGAGTTTATTGGGTAGAGCAAGAAGCACAGATACTCTGGTAGAACAGGTAATTTAGTGTCAAGTACATGAGTGCCACACTCTACCCTCCAGCAACTGCAGCTCTCAAACAAAAGGACAACTCAACTGTTTCTGTCCTTAGCAGTTCACTGTCTCTGTGAAGATGTCGGGTATAAAGTGACCTCCTACAAGGCACAACACTGAACAGTTCACGTGACTGGGACTTCTTGACAGACAAGTCATCTGAGAAGAAAATGTCCATTGCATATTAGAGTATCCAAGGCAATACTTCTGGCAGTATTAGTGTCCCAAAACCAGCAGCAAGGCTTCTAGCTCTCAAGATTTCAAAAATTCCCTTGTTGGGAAAACCAACTAAAAGCCCCATCTACAAACCCCAAAAGATGCATCATAATGCAGATGTAACTTCACAGAGAAGGCAGCTTTCAAACTTTAAACCTAAAGATACAAGTATTTTCTATGCTTGTCATAAAGTAATGCTAAATCACTGAAGACTTCTTACCACAATAGTGTCAGCTCCTATGACAACATCAGGTGTTCTCAGATGCTTCTGCAAAAGCATAAGAAAGAAGGCATTTGTCAGAAGATGCGAAGAGAACAAAATGTTTTAAGACTTAAGGTAAGAAAATAGCAGTTTACTGGTTTACAAGTAGGGCTCTACATTGACCTTTTACACTGTTTGCAAAATAGTAATCATTTATAGCACTATAAAAGTGAGGCTGGAGCACACCATTCTCAAGCCACAAATTTGCCCAAATATGTTATTGATGAATAAATGCATCCAGGAAATAAAGTGCATTCTCTAAAGTCAATCTGGTCTTCAACGTGGCAGACAATTCCTTTAAAGGAAGTGCCTAATGTTTGGAAGCCAGAAAATACAGCCCCCTAGGATCATTCTTCCAAGAAAAATTAAACCCTTTTTTTTTTTAGCTACACTTTGCTTTCTTTCTTCTCTCAAAAGAGAGCATACACAACCTGCTTTCTTAATATGAGAAGTACTGGTATGTAAAAATTCCTTGTAGAATTTTCTTGGCTTTAAACTGTACCTGTCCCTATAGCTAAGTTTTGATTTGCTTGCATGTTATAAGGTACATAGCTATTACTTAACACAGCATGACACAAAACCTGTCTGTAAGTGTGACCACTCTAATACAACATTTATAGAGAGGCAGTTCTTCTAGACAAAGACTGTTGATGTGCTTTAAATTGTTTAATGATGTCTGGAATTAGTTCTGCTAATTCCTGTACGAAGAAGCCTTTTGAAATCCACTGAACTAGCATTATTACCAGCACAGTGTTTTGCAATGAAAGCCCAAAGTAAGTCATTTAGTGAGGCTGGGTTTAAAATCCATTCTCCTATGTTGTACCATTGTCTGGAAAGTAGTTGACAGAATCCTGGGTAACGATTTACACTGGAGATCATGCAATATTTGCTTTGAAGAATGGTGACATTTGGCAACACTGTTCCTTTAAAGTGTTCAACATTCCTTTTCTGCCGCCAGTATAGGATCAACAAACATACCCCTCTCTTTCAGAGCTCTATTATTAAGAAATCATTATGGTCTTTTTTGTGAGATTTAATCAGCTAGACTTTTAAATAGGTTCTGGTTGCAAAGAGCCTTATGTGGTCAAACAGTGATCACAGCAAAGGGCGTAAGTCAAATACCACTGATAGTGGAAGTTGCATCACTGGTTTTGATAAAATTTAGGGTACAGAATGGATGCCTTGTCTAACAGAACCTGAAATCATGTCAACTTCTCCCTTCTTAAAATTAAATAGACAAATTCTCTTTTAAAACATTCTGTGCAAAGAAACAGTAATTCTTTTCTGCTTTCCTCCAGTACCTCTATATTCACAATTTCTGAGCTATTCTTGTCACTCGTTCAGTGAAAGCTACAGCAAAGCATTGGAATCACATCAGTGTTTTTCTGTGGAGTCTGTCTCCACAATCAATACCTGCAATGAGGTCAGCCACACACCTGACTGTTCAAAGGAACTATGGAATATATATCCCACACAAGAATAGGTATGATGCTGACAAAAGATGCAGGCCATTTCAGTTTGTGGAGAGACTCAACCGCAGGCATGAGACACTTATTAGGCAATTTCAAGACACTCGTCTTTCACAAATTACAGGAAAACATCCATTAGCCTTCAGTGGAGAAAAAGGACTCAGGGATCACTTAAACAGTGCAAGCAAATTAAGTTACAGTAACATACATCACCTAAAGACAGAAAGCTCATTACTGTAATAGTAACTTACTACATGCATTCTGTTTGCTACTTCAAGAGCTTTCTGTTTTGCTGTTTCCACAGCATACTCATAAGGGGCTGTAAAAGATGACTTTTCAAGTGTCTCCTTAAACCAGGATGGAACCACCTCAAACCGCAGGCCCTGTAACACAAGAAAGTGATGCAGTCAATCTGACTTCATTAATAAACATTGCTCCCAAGGCATATTAAGCAAGTGGCAAATTTGACATGTGCTTTTTCCACTTTAACACACATCCCCGCTTAATACACACAAAAAAAACCTCCCCAGTGCTTCTATCAGTGTTTAGTGCATACACAGCCTTTGCAAGCAATTTAAAACAAAACAATCAGAACTTTGAAACTGGTGTGTATATTTGATTTTACCCTTATTAGAACCTAATCACATTAGTAATCACATTATTCTTGTCATATAAAAACTAACAGCATAAACTTACACACTTCATAAACAGAGGACTATACTACTGGATCTTTTTTATTGAATCCACCCATAGCACTTTACTTATGCAACAACACTGCACATTCTTACAGGAGCTGTACTGCACTTTATGTGTCTTTATACACACGATAAACAGAAAACAAAACCAGACAGTTTCTGATTGGTTTTGTCAAAAAATGCCCAATCATTCTTCCAATTTTTTGCCTCTAGGTTACACTTGTACATTTACTACATCCAGCAGGCACGCTATTTTTCTAGTAACTCAGTGCATGACTGAACCTCCGTGCTTCTCCACACATCCGTATTTTGAAGTTATTTCTTCCACTTAAGTTCAATTTATCGGCTGAATTATTAAGAATGGTAACACTAAGCAATCTAGGTTGGATAGGTTATACTCAAGTGCTATTCAAAAGCCTCCCGCAGCCCGCCCAGCGAGGCCGACACGTTCCTCCGCAGGGGCCGAACGGCCTGAATGACTGATTACGGGCCTTCCTTGCTCTCCACGAGTGCATTACAGAAAGAAGGCATCTCCTTTATTCCCCCCGCTCCCCTCCCACCGGTCAGATGGGGCGGGCGGGCCGGGAGGGTCGCGCCGCGCAGGCCCGGGCCGGTGCTTGCGGCCGCCGCAGCCCCCGGCCCCTGCGAGGCGAGCGGCCGCCGGCCGCACTCACCACGTTGGTGAGGATCTCCTGCCGGCGCGGCGAGGCGCTGGCCAGCACCACCCGCTTGCTGACCAGCTTCCCCAGCACCGGGTTCAACACCATGGCGGCGGCGGCCGCTTCTTCTCAGCCTGTGCTCCGCGCTGGCCGGGGGCGGGGAGGCGGCGGCGACCTTATGTGGCGGCGGGGCCGCGGGGCGGAGCCGGGCCGGGGAGGGCACTGAGAACCTCGGCGCCGTAGGCCTGGCGGTAAGGGGCGCCCGCCTGTGGGGAAAGGAGCTCGGCAGCCGCTCCGCCGTGAGGGAAAGGGGTGCAGCTGTGCCGGGCATTCCCTGCGCACCAGCTGACGGCAGGCTTGAAGCACAGAATCAATCAGATTGGAAAAGACCTCTGAGATCGAGTCCAGCTGGAACTGAACACCACCATGTCAATAGATCATGGCACTGAGTGCCCCGTCCAGCCTTTCGTTAGACGCCTCGAGGGATGGTGACTCCATCACCTCCCTGGGCATTCCATTCCAATGTCCAGCCACCCCGTCTGCGAAGAAATTCTTGCCGATGACGAACCTGAACCTTCCCTGGCACAGCTTGAGGCCATTTCCTCCTATCCTGTTACTAGTTGCCTGGGAGAAGAGGCGCAGCCCCACCTGGCTACAGCCTCCTTTCAGGTGGTTGTAAAGAGCGATAACATTCCCCCGAGCCTCCTTTTGTGCAGACTTAACAACCCCAGCTCCCTCAGCTGCTCCTCTTAAGATTTATGCTCCAGACCCTTCACCAGCTCCATTGCTCTTATCTGAATCCACTCCAACACCTCAATGTCTTTCCAGAATGGAGGGGCAGAACTGGACACAGTACTCGAGGTGTGGCCTCACCAGTGCTGAGTACAGGACATGCCTTGTTTAGCATCCCATCCCCTCTGTTCCACTTAGGCTGGCATGGAGTTCTTGGAAAAGAGATGTTATCATGCATTTCCTAGGTCAGCAGGAGCCCCAACATAAGAAGGACATGAAAGTGTTGGAGCAAGTCCAGAGGAGGCCATGAAGTTGATCAGAGGGCTGGAGCACCTCTGCTATGAACACAGGCTGAGAAAGTTGGGGCTGTTCTGCCTGGAGAAGGTTTCCTGGAGATTTCATAACAACATTTCAGTACCTAAAGGTGGAAGACAGGGAAGTCAGAGAGGGACTTTTCACAAGGGCATGTAGTGATAGGACAAGAAGTAAGGGGTACAAACTGAAAAGGGGACATTTACGTTAGATATTAGAAAGAATCTCTCACTGTGAGGGTGGGTGAGATATTGGAACAGGTTGTCCAGGGAGGTCGTGGATGCTGGATCCCTGGCAGGGCCAGGTTGGATAAGGCCTTGAACAACCTCGTCTCATGGGAAGTGTTCCTGCCTGTGTCAGGGGGGTTGGGACTAAATGATCTTTGAGATCCCTTCCAACCCTTAACACTCTATGACCTTGTGATTCTATTATCATCATCACCACCTTTTGTATTATTATCAAAATTTAAGTATCCCCTATTTGGCCTTTTAAGTGTAAAAGTAGAAAAAGTAGTAGAAAAAGAATGTAGAAACTCAGATTTCTTTCAGATAGTGTGATGCTGCATGCTTTCTCAGTTGGCTTGGAAGAAAGTGAAATGTACCCTCTAGCATTAAAAATATGTCTGGTCATTAAAACAGAAGCTTGCATTGAATAAACAGATCTTTTGACACCTATCTCATGGACCATGTGTCTCATTGGTGGAGCCAGGCTCTTCTCGGTGGTCCCCGGCAATTGAAAAGAGGCAGCAGGCAGAAACTGATGCTCAGGAATTTTCACCTGAATATGAGGAAGAAGTTTTATGTGGAGTTGACCATGCACTGGGACAGGCTGCCCAGAGAGGCTGTGATGTTTCCCCCATTGGAGATATTCAAGAACCATCTAGACACAATCCAATGCAATGTGCTCTAGGATGGCCCTGCTTGATCAAGGAAGCTGGACCAGATGATCCCTTCCAGCCTTTCCCATTCTGTGAGTCCATGGTTTGCGTTAGGGGTTGCCAAATCTGACAGCCCAGTGGAGGTGAGGCTGCCACAGCCCCATGCCCCAGGTGCCCCCAGCAGTGGTGCTGAGCGAGTACTGTATTGTACAGGCAGGCATGCACACGCTGTATGGAGTGCTGCACGCTGCACGGAAAACCACACGGAGCAACACGGGCAGGAACACTAAGCACTCACACAGGCACAAACAGCACCAGGAGTCTCTGGCTCATCAGGACTAAAAAATTTTTTGTATGCACACACATCCTCCTACCTACATATTGTATATGTGGACCCTCCCTAGCAGCACAATTTGGACAGGGCTCCCATGGCACCTGGAGGGGCTGGGACAGGGGGCTCTGTTGGCCTCGTGGGGCTGCTGGGGCTCCTCTCAGGCTTGGGCCTCCTGCTCCTGTCATGGTGCATGTGGATCAGCCATTTGTCACCATAACCTGTCAGGTCGTACATCATCCTAGGTACCAGAATTTAAGGTTTGTACTTAGATTTTTTTAAATCTACTTTTTAAAATTTTTTTAAATTTTTTTAGTGGTGATGGTGACTTGAAAACAGAATTGAAAATTTAAAGACATTTTTTCTCAAATAGTTACAAAATGCAAAGAACCTAGGGAAATTATGCTGAATTGAAAAGAGAAATAAAAACCATCGGTTAAATACAACTGTGAATGTGGATAGCTGTCCTCTGCAAATTCATAATACTGAATATAGTTCTGGGGTATCTGAAAAGCCAGCTAGGAAAAAAGGGCCCATGTGAAAAAGGAATAGTCTATACTTGTCCCAGAGCTTGTCAGAACAAATTCACTGTTCCTTTTTCAGGGCTGTGAAGTGTGACACTGTTCCTTGCAAATGACAGGTCTGAAAGATACTGCAGAAATGAAAACCATATTATCTTTCATATGATACCAATATAATTTTTGATGGAATGAAAGGACAAGGATCTCATCAAGTGACAGAAGCTTATGTTTCCTGGCACACATAGGAAAAGATGTGGAGTTATTCCTCTTGGAAAAAATATTACAACTCTGCAAGTTTAACATAAATGTAAATCCTAATATATGTACATCTTCAATGTGACTGCATTACTAACCAAAGAAAGGGAAATTGTAATTGTATGGGTGTTCCTAGAATCTAGGACACCTTTCTTATCCAGAGTCATCTTTCTATACTATGCCTTGCTTTGTATTGAATATAAGCAAGCGTGATAAACTAAATTCAGACACTCCAGAGGACTAAGATGATAATGCAAAGGTTTGCATATCAAACAGGCCCAATTTTCTTCTTTTCTTCATTTTATTCAGTCTTCCAATACAGTTTGGCTAGCATAGCAACAGAGCAATGAAGGTGTGACTCCCTCCCAATCTCTGTGTATGAATAAAGGAAAGATTTGACAGGAAAGAACACCTGTTCCTGCCAGCTTGTTTTGAGAGAGAGGAACAAAGACAGCTCTGTCTCTAGACACCTGTAGAGCCTTTAGAGACGCATCCAACATGACTCCTCTTTCTTCCGTGTGGCGTCCCATGAACTGAAGAGTAAAACAAGCCTGATTTGTTTCTCTTAACTGAATTCTGCTTTGCACAACAGACTTTTTGAAACTTAAATAAATAAATGGGAAATATGTGGAATTTCTATATATTTTCCATGAAAGTTCAGACAATGCCCAAAACCAGAGACCACTAAAATAGTTTTTTATTTGAAGAAAATGAGATGTGGCTCTTGGATTATTATTTTTAAGGAGTGGTAATTATTAAATTTGTTATTCTGTTAAACTTACATGACAAATGGTGATTTTGTTTATTTAAAAGACAAAACCACAAAGCTGTTGAAATACATATTTTCATTTACCATCTTTATGTGTTATTTCTGATGGTCTAAATGTCAAACTAAAGAACCCTGTGAAACAAGCTAAACCACACCACATAAGCTACCACGGCTGGGAGAGGTTTGACGGAGAGCTGTTAACTGCTCCACGGCAGCCTTGCAAGCCAGGCACAGCAAGTGTGAGGCTGCAGCGAGCTGACCAAGGGGAAGATCAATGACACCAGCAGTTATCAGAAAAATTTGTGTCATGGCTGACTGTGCTAGTCAAAGATTAGCTTGTCCAAGGTTGGTTATGAAACTGTTGACTTTTTCAAATATCCAAGGTATTTTGACCAGAAGCAAAAGAGCCGGTAGAACTCTGAACTGCAGAGACCTTGATATTTTCGTTCTGGACTTCTTTGCTTTTCTGTCTATGCATTTACTCTGTGGCCATCACAGTAACACCTTCAAGCATGTAAAGAACACTGTGATCATCAAGTTCTTGTGCCTACTTTTGTGTGTATTGTGATGAGTGTATGTATTTAAGCCCAGATGTATTACTTGCCTGAGCCACCTGTGCAAGCACAGGATCATCTTGTTTGGGGAGCAATGCATTTGCATTGTGAGGAAATTGGTGAATCCTAGGGGCTTAGCTGTAAAGTTGCTATGAAGGGAATGAGCACGTCACCTTTCACAGAGCAGCTTGACTTTTCTAGGATAACCTCAATTCAAAGAGCTCAGACTTACGTTTTTCAAGGAATCTTCTTCTGCCACTGAAATCCTTGCCATAGTCTAATGTGTCTGCCCAATTCATGAAGTAATTAATACCTCTTGTTTCTGTTACAATAAGGGAAAAGATCTTTAGTTGTTTGCAGATAGATTCTATTTCACCAGCTAATCATTGGTAACTCTGTTTAGAAACATCATGATGTCATTTAACATTTCCTGTTTTATTTTTGCCTTTTTATATACAGCTTGTATTTAGCTAGCAGCCTTCTGAGCAGTTACCTGCTTCATATAACACTCCATCTCCTTGATATTTTAGGATTGCTTTACGTGTTCAACAAGATTTGTGGTTTATGAAGGCGTATTCTAGATTTTTCCAGACTCAGGGAGTGCTTTCAGAGCAGCTACCCTAGATTTCTTTCACCGATTTTATTGCTTAGCTCTGTATTCTCATAGGTAATTTTTAAGAATCCCTATCAATTTGTCAGCTTAGATCCAAATGCTCCTTCCTCCTCTTCTGTCCAGCTTGGAAGGCCTGTAATATCTTGATGTCTCTGTGTGACCACTTCCCAGAATTTCCTTTCTATTTGAAGTAGAGTAGTACTACAGTCATACAGAGACATTTTGTGGAGACCACAGGAAGTTAGATGAAATAAGATTTAAATACACAGGCTGTAGGATACGTAACGTCACTGTAAATGTTTTTACATATACTTAATTTGAAGATCTTTATCTTCATAGCATAGTTATCAAATGACATCATACCTTGGGAAGAAACTTCACAACTGCTGAGGGAGTGCAGTATATCTAGTACTGGAAGAATACCAGCCTGTTTGTCAGGCAGCTCCATGTCCATCTCCATGGATGTAGCAATTCCCAGGAGGAGGACATGGCCATTCACAAAGCAACTTTTAACAATATAGAAGCCATTCTCCAAGCCCCAAAGAATCATCCTTGGCTAGCACATTTAAATAGTGTAAAAAGTGTCCTTCCAAGAATAATTGAAGAAAGGATGTCAGGAACTCAAACTGACTACTTTGCTTTTGGCCTCTGCCACAGAAAAGAGATTGCAAATTTGAGAAGCCTAGAGCCTTGAAAAAAATCTCAGTGTGAAGACAACTAAATCCTAGTAAAAGGAGCACAGAATGACAGATTTTGTGCCTGTGCTGGTAAAGAGGATGAGCTGCCAGGTCCACAGCAGCAGCACAGGATAGAAGAAGAAAGAATGCTTCCTTCCTGTTAGTTTCTACCTGATGTCAAATACGTGCTGTATCCTCCTCCAGTATCAAGTGGCGTGCTGCAAGCACATCCCGATTTACATGGCACAGAAACAGCATTACAGTTACACACGCTGCCAGTGTTGACTTTCCCAGCTGTTGCCACAGCTGATGTCTGCTGCTGAGAGCAACTTCTGGTCTGCAGCTTCTTTTTTCCATGCTGTGAGCTTAAGGACAACAAGCAGCCTCAGAAGGGAAGAGTCTAATAACCCTGTAGTCTCTGGGAAAGGAGGGTAAGTGTTTGCTGGCAGTATCCCTAGATATCTGTGTATTTGTGTGTTTGACAGCCAGTGGATTATATTGAATCCATGAGCCTCTCTTGAAGTCATATGGCTGGTTTTTGCTGCACGTGCAGGTTCTACCCTAATCTCAGCATTGCCTCAGTCTCACTTCAATTAACACTTACATAGTCTCTAGACAACAGTGTATCAGACTATAAAAAACACTGGTTCAGTATTATTTAAATTTGAAAAACGCATAAATAAGTACATAAAATATTTTGGGGAAAATGTGCATATACATAATATATATATTATATATGCAGCATGCACATGTTATCTGTGTGTGTGTGTGTGCTTATAAAAAAATACATGTATACATACGTGATGTAAGATACAAATATATAGTTGTCTAAGTCTGGAAAATAAGTCTTCCTGCTTTTTGTACACTATAATGATATCTGCAAAGACAACGGCATAAAGTTAGGGAAAATTAAAATAATGTGTACAGAAGAGAATATTAATTGGCTCAACTGTAATCCCAGTTTTTACAGAAAATAGCTTCCGCGGCTCCAAGGTCAAGAGCATCTGTGGCGCTCTTCTGTTTATTATCTGAATCTCCACCAGAGGGCAGTGCGTCCCTTCATTTTCCTACATACTTTATCATGAACTTTAACTTTCAGGTATCTCTAAAATGCTGTAACTTTTACGAACTAAAGATCACACCCCCCCCAAACACTCACATTCCTAGTTTTAATTTTAAAGATTATGTAGCAGAACAGCTTCAGGCCGTTCCCTCGGGTCCTGTCACTGGTGACCACTGCCCCTCCACTTGCACTCAGAGGAAGCTGAGGACTGCCATGAGGTCTCCCCTCAGCGTCCTCTTCTCCAGGCTGAGCAATGGATGCACATGTGCGTGCAGGTGTGTTCTTTTAGGGACAGTAAGAGCTGATGTGAATGGCAATTGGTCTAGCAATATCTTGAAAGAGATGCATTGAGATTGGAGCAATAAAGAGACACCATAAGCATGCTAATAAATACTAAGATATGATTGCCACAGAGCTTAAGGCTCCTCCAGCAAATTTTCATAGTTAGAAGAACAGGAATAATTCTACCCTATGAACCAAATACCTTTATTGAATATGGAAATAAATACTGTGAGATTTCTGTCTTCTATCATCTCAATTTTATCAGATGTATGAACTGAAGAAAAATTAAATGTTGTATCTTAACTTATTTTTGTACTCGTTCAGAGATTTTAAAAAGCTCAAACATATGGACACTTCACGTGAAAGTGTACAGAGTTTGCATTACTCATCAAAATGGGGTGGGATACCAATGCATTCTGCATGTACTATGGAATGCAAGATGAAATAGGAAAAGGAAAAACTGTCAGCATGTTGACAATAATGAGGAACTGGGGAAACCAAGCCAGAAGTGTTGTGGGGCTGAAACTTTTTGAGGGCGAAAAAGCCATTGCACTCCATAGAGAGTTTCTAATTGAGAAGGTGGACAGAATCTTTGTAGAAGTAAATGACAGGAAGAGGCTTTAACTTATACATTAACTTATATATTGTCCTTTATTTTCTGAAGCCATGTGAGTTTGGGGAGGAAAGAAAGACCCACAGCCTATTTAAGTGCTTGCTGGGATCCCCAGGAATATTACTGTAACCTGCTGTTACAGGAATGAAGATGGCAAAATTCAAAAACAGCTGTCAAGATGAAGATGGTAACAGTTGTGGGATACCAACATTGCTTTTGTAGTGTGTGTCTATGATAACACAGAGATCTACTGACATCTGGATGACTGAATGCAACCAAAAACCAAAGCAGGTATCATGTATGTTCAGGAAACAAAGGAGACAGTCATCATGAATGCTGCCAAGCAATAAGATGCTTAGGGCAACACTTGATCAGGTAAGTTACACCTTTTGTGCATGGCAAGCCCACATTTCCAGAGGTCTGAGTCACTCTGTGAGATGTTTGTTCTGTATCTCGATAGTGTTTGTTTGTCTGTTAATCGCATTCCTTTCCTTACAGCAGAAATCTGGAGATTTACTGCTGCTTCCAGATTTTCTGGAAAAGGCGCCATGTTTCTAAAATGAAAGTGGCTGTTTATGAAGAAAACTATTTACAGACATTCTCCAACTGCAGATAGCCTACTGCAGAAACTAACTTCCTGTGTCTCTCTGAAGTCATTTAAAGTATTTCTCTGCCCAGCTGCCACAGAAGTTACTTCTTTAACCCCTCTCCCATCTCTAGCTTGAATCTCTTTATACTTCATGTAACTCTATTGTCTTTTCTCCTTTGATAAAGCTGCTCAGGTACACAGCAGAGGAGAAAAACCTTTAAATTTCCTCAGATTTAAGGCACTCAACAAAACACTTCTCCATTTTTCTGGTACTTCACCATACCCAACAACAGCAGTTAAAATTGTGGAACATACTGGGGAAAGCTCCAAAGGACATTTAGCCTGGGTAGCTTTCAGTAGAAGAACGTGCACTTTTCTGTCTGCAAATTGTGGCGTGCCAGAGCCAGGTCATGTGGGCAGTGGTGCAGAAACTGGGGAAAGAGAACCATCAGTGTCCCTGTGCTGAAAATTTCTGCAGAAGAAAAAGACTGACTGCAAGACATCATCATGAGCTAAGACAGTCAAGAAGGGAGTTGAAGTTTTTTTTTATGCTAAAAGCTAGAAAGGTATTCTGTCTGGCAGCTCTGAACTTCTTGTTTTATAATTAGAGAGGCTTGAGAGTCTCCTCATTTTATAACATATTCCAGCTGTTTACACTTCAAGGAAAAATTCTAGAAGACTTGCAACTAAGTCATGAAGGACCAGGAGTTCAGAAGCACTCCAGACTTTAGTTATGCATGATTGGGGTTTTTTTGGTCAAGTAAAAAAGAAAGCTTTATAAAGATATTTAAACTAAGCATTCTCCAAAATTACACTTTGTAGTTCAAGAAGAAAACACTTACTTGCAAGAACTTAATCCAGAATGAAAGTAATCCAGATATATTAAAAGTAATAGTATGATTGAAATTTTGCTTTCAATAACTCCTTTTGCGACTATGAACTGTGGCATATATGAGGAAAGTACATTTATTCCTATAAAATGTTCCGGAGTTTTTTTCAGAATGGATTTAATTACTATGGACAATAACCAAGGCTTATATCCTAATCACTCTTGTGAGAGTTATTTTCTATTAGAATTTTCATTTGGGGCACTTAAAAGAACAATGATTTTAGATACATCTTAAAATATTACCAATAAAACTGAATAGTTTAATGGACTTTACCAGGTCAATAGCATCTTAAATTAGCTATTTTAGAGGAACTTGTCAGGTCATTGAAAAAGATTTTGTTGCCTTTTTTTTTTTTTTGCAGAAAAGGTACACTAGAGTGTATTTGCCAATGTATTTGTTACAATTCAAGCCAGAGAATTGCACTCTTCACTAATGCAGCTGTGAGCTTTAACGAGTAGACTAGGCTGCTGCCTGAGAAGTTAAAAAAAAAAAACAAAAAAAACCAGCTACAGTGAATTGCCCTGCCTTAAGTGGACAAGAAGGTCTGCTGCTAGTCAGCTCCAACAGAAGCAGCCTTTGAGAAAGATAGGTGATGGAAAAAATGAGACCAGAGGTGACAAAATATGTCAGAAATTGAATTAATAATTGTGTGTTTTCAAGCAAAACGGAATAACTGTTGCAAGCACCTGGAGAGATTTGTTGAAGGGCAAGACACAAGTTCATCTTTACCCGAACTTGAGAGATTGCTTGGTTACAGTGGTTGGACATGGTGACCTCCAGAGGTCTCTTCCAGCCTCAGCCATCCTGTGATTCTGTGACTTGTCAAAAGGGCTAAGTGACAGACAATCGAGCTTGTGCCCCAGGCTCCCCTGAGTGTGGAACAGCCTCTTCCAAGATGGTAGCAGGCTGAATTCCCTGCTGAATCCCCACTGGCAGCATCCCAGCAGGCCGGGTGGAAGAGGCCAGGCTCCAAGGTGGTTCTTGCAGGCCTTAACTGGGAGTGTGAGATGGACCAGAATGGAGCCAAAGGGCTGTCTTGCTTGTGGCGTCCTGCCTCAAACACTGGCATTTCAAGAGAAGGGAGAAGAGGGCAACCACATACTATGACTTCCTCTTAGTACTTCTCCAGCCTCTGACAATTTTAATCCTTGGGATCTTCCTGGGCCAATGGTGATTTGCCTGTTTAGTAACCTACAGTGGATTTCTTTTTCATGTTCTTTTCCAGTTTCTCTCTACCAGTGTACTGTGTGCATCCACAATATTCTTGGCAAAGTGTTTTCTAATTATACTATGTGTTGTAAGAAGAGGTACGAACTTTATCTGGTTTTAAGCCTAGATGTCATTAGCTTAATATGTTGTTCACCAATTGTTGCTTGGGCAAACACAGTGTAACTCATCCAAATCAGCTTTTGCACTTCATTGGGAGTTTTGTAGGCATCTTTCCTACTTACTTTATATTGTCTCTTTTCTGAGTAGTCCTAAACCATTTAACTTCTAAGATTTTAAATTAATTTCTTAGAGCATACCATATGCTGTTATCTTGATCTTTTCTAGTCCTTGTTGATCCTGTGACAGAGGCCAGAAGTGCATAGAGTAAACCAGATATGGGTTAACCATGGATTTTTATGATGCTGAACTGATCAATGGAATTATGGATTATGATTCACAGTGGTCGCTGACAAGCAACATCATTTTATACACAAAGCTCTGACTGCATTTCCCTGTGTGCATTACTTCACACTTACCAACACTGAGTTTCACCCACAAACATTTGTGCTATCCCTCCCATCTTTGGATAGCATATACCCTAACCATCACCTTAGATGAACAACATCCCAGTGGGTATCAATGTAGACCTCATGTTATTTTAAACTTTGAACTGGAAAAAAATGACAAAAAGTGATGAGTTGACTTCAGGATAATCTCTGGCCCTCTCATGTATCAGCATATATGTAGCCAAACAGACACTGAATTCAAAATGGAACATTTATGAAAGCACAGCATCACCAGCTGGTTGAGAGAGGTGATTGTCCTGCTTTTCTCTGTGCTAGTGTGGCCTTACCTTGCATCCTGGATGCCACAATATAAGACAGACATGTAGCTCTTAGAGAACCTCCAAAGGACAGCTACAAAGATAGGGAAGGGTGTAGGGGGGAAGCTGAGGTCACGTGGTCTGTTCAGCCTGGAGAAGAGGAGACCTCACTGCAGTTACAACTTCTCCTCCTTATGAGGGGAAGAAGAGGGGCAGACACTGATCTCTTCTCTCTGATGACCAAGAATAGGACCCAAGGGTTTGGCCTGAAGTTGTGTCAGGGGAGGTTTAGGTTGGATATTAGGAAAATATTCTTCATCCTGAGGGTGGTTGGGCACGGGTACAGGCTCCCCAGGGAAGTGATCACAGCATCAGCCTGCCAGAGTCCAGGAAGTGTTTGGACAATGCTCTCAGGCACATGGTGTGGCTCTTGGGGATGATCCTGTACAGGGCCAGGAGCTGGACTCGGTGATCCTTGTGAGTCCCTTCCAACTTGAGATATTCTGTGATTCTACGATTCCATGACTGCTGACTCTGACTGTCCGTTCCCAGTTTCCTCCAATGCCCTGCTCCAGGCTGGGGGTGGGACAGGCTCTGACTGTTAGGCTCCTTTTGAAATGCATAGAAATTAAAAATATGTATTGGTGTACCTACTGGGCAAGGAGAAGGATTCAAGATAGCCAACATCTCATTAAGGTATTGATACTTTTAAAATTTGTGTGAAGGGTCTATGACAATGCCAACTTCTAATATATATGTATATATCCTGGGAAAAAATCTGAAAAAACCCCAGAATAACAATGAGAAACAGATTAATTTTATTTCATAACTTGGTTTCCCTGCCCTCTTCTATGTTTGGAAGTTTTTCACACATGGCAGGTACAAATGAGGGAATGAATCTTAAATCACGTGCTTTTTGGGTTTTTTAATTATTATCATTATATGTACAAAAAAGTTCAAGCACATTCATAGATTAAATTTCTATACAGTAATTAACAAAACAAAATGAAACACAAACTCTCCTCCCAACCCTGAAAACAAACAGAAGCCTTTACATTCTTGTCTTCTCAGTAGAATTACATTAACTACATAGTAATGCTTACAAGTAAGCAAGTTGCCCAGGGCCCATATTCCCCAAACTGAAGGTAATATGGACATGAACTTCTCAATAACCTCACAAATTGCAATGTACATTTATGTGTATATATTTACATGTATATGGATGTCAGCTCACATCCACTGATCAAGGAGGGTAGAAGTCATTATTCTTATGATGCCCCAGACAAGTATATTTCCAGGATCAAAGAACAGTCTGATTGGCCTCTTTTAATAATAATTTATTCTCTTCCTCTCTAATAAAAATTCTCCAAGACTTTGCAGTATATGCCATCGGACTCGAAGGACTGCTGTTGCTGGGTTCATTTTTATATTCCTTTCTCAAGGAACAATCCCACTGACCCAAACAGGAATCTGACATAACTAGAGGCTAGTCAGTGAAATGGCATGAAGTGTATTCAAATGAGGCATCCTTCCTGTTCCTTTTTAAACATTGTCAGAAGAGAGATGAAGGGTTATGAAGAGTTGCATGAGGCTGGAGAGAACATTTTCAGTCTGTTCTTAGCATCTTTTCTCTCTTGAAAAAGAAGCAATTCACTATTTTTCAAAATATAGCACTGGATGTCCAAAGTGCAAGGTTTCTGCCCTTTTGGCTCTATTTTGTGTCAGTTACAGTTCAGGCACTTTGCAGCATATTTTAGGAAGGACTAAGCACTTGAGGACCATGTTCAAGAAAAAACAGTTTAAGTCTGCATTAGATGTAAGAGAAGTAAAGGCATTCAATGTAAAAATATCTCCGTGTTAAAAAAAAGAAAAAGGAGAGAGATTCAGTACAAATTTCAAAAAAATTTCTGCCACAAGAAACTGCGGAAAACAATTAAACAATTATGATAGTGAGAAAGCTGGAATCATGTGAAAGTGAATAGTGAAGGGTAGCTTCCAGGCAAACTGATGGGAGGGTTTAGGTGGGTTACATATCGCTAAGGTTAGCCTTGTACAAAGAAAATGTGCAGATCAATTAACACTGTGAAATGCCACAAAGCATTGAATGTTCACATTGGCTTGTAAACGGTATTGCTAGGTCCACTCACATTTATTCTGCTCCAAAAACTGACAATACTTTAGCAGAAGATAGGACATTCAAATATCTCACTGTGCATGTTGTGGTTTTCCACCCTCCATTGTGAAGAAATTAATGGTGATTAGTGGTGGAAAATTGTTTTTTAATCATGAGATACCCAAAGAAAAATGGCAAATGTTAAGGGCTCCTGTTACTTAGGCACAGGACCTGGGGAGTCAGTGCAGCATGAGATGTCTGAACCAACTATCCACAATGCTGCAGACAGCTTCCTCCTCAGTGTTGGATGGAGTTGCAGAGCAGCAAAAGGATATGTTATAGCTTTGTCTTGCTTGTGAGGGGGACTTGTCTGGTGTTCTCAGGTGGTTTGTGGCTGTCCTCTCTGACGGTCAAATGTAGGTAACAAGCTGTAAATACTATAGGAAAAACTTTGCTTTTGTCTGTCCCCAGTGCATGTTCTGTAGCAGTTGTCTTTCCAAGCACACAGGCAGTTGTCGAGATGTGAGAAGAATTAAACATGGCACAGAATACGCAAACAAGCTGTAGAAAGATATTTCAGAGGAGGATTCCAAACACAGGACTGCTCAATCCACCTGCCATAACTTATTTTCAGGATATTTGCTACAGCTCCCATTCTCAAGCCTCATTTTCCTCTTTGTTTTGTTCTTTTTGCCTGCCTGAAAGAAGTCCGTTTCTGACATCTGGCCATCGAGAAAAGTTTTCAGCTGGTTTCTACTGGCACAGAATAATTCTCCAGTCTGTGGTTGAATTTTCATTTATCCAGCTGAAAATCTGGTTTATAATCCACACCATCTCTTTAAGGAAGAAAATCTCACTCCCCAGGCACTATGTAAAGCTAAATTCTGCTGAGGAGGGTGGTTCTTCTATGTGTAGCCTACACCGAATTGGTGAGAATGACCAGTTGAAATTAACCATATACAAGCAGCATTGGTACTGTAATAGCTTAATGTGGGAAAGTCTGTTTCCTTAAAAAATCTGCTCCCCACAGTCCGGAGAAATTAACAACTTTAAGAAATGCAGAAGGATTTGCAAACATTGTTAGTTGTAGCTTTTCTTTCATTGTATGAGATGTTTTGCTGTATCAGATTGAAATAAATAATATGAGTCAACCTAACCTTTTCAAGTGTCAGTATGGTTTGACTCTGATAAGCAGTTGAGTGTTGTGGTAAATTCACAGTGGCTGTGCATTATGCATTAATAGTAAAATGCCATGATACTTTTATTCTTTCTTTTATAAAAATACAACAAGAGAGAAAGAAATATAATAAAAAAACCCAAACAAACAAACGAAATACAAAAACAAAGCTTAGCACATTGCTTAGAAAAACAATTCCCTTACTCCCAAAACAACTTCGGTGTATGCTCTAATTCATGTACAGTAATATTTGATATTCACTGAGAATCACAAGTCTTTGGTTAATTATCATACAACCTGAGAGTAACTTTTGTTCTAAACCTATCCCTTGGTCTTATGCAGCATGGCTATTTTCAGGCTAACCCTGTTGGATTTGCTTCAGTGCCTTCTTGAATAAACTCAGTTCCTTAAGCACTTTCATTTCTGACCAGAAAATGCTGAAGTGCAATTTAAGTATGGCTTGAGTTCCGTCACTGGAGCAAGGTATTTTGTGTGTGGCTATTCAGAAGGAAATGTTTTCTGTATCTACTCATGAGTCTCACAGGTGTCTTTCTTCCGGGAATAGCTAAAGCTAGAAAACACTTTCCTGCCTTTGCAAATTGACTTTTACTCCCTCTAACCCATCCATAGGTCCGCTTGACATCGATCTGGCTGACATGGTCCTGCCAGAGAATAAACTTTCCCTTCTGTTTTCCAAGCTGTCGCTGAGCAGTACCTTAGGGCGAAACAATTGCATGAATTTCTGGTAAAACTCTTTCGATGCAAAATAATAAATGAAGGGATCTATGCAGTTGTTGAAGCAACTGAGGCACAAGGTGAGCTTGTAGGCAGGGTACAAACTGCTGTTATAAAACAAGCGGATGATCATATGTGCAAGTAGGATAAAGTTATTGGGAGCGAAGCAAGTGATGAAGGACAGAAGGACAATTGTCGCCAGGTATATGGATCTAGTCTTTTGCCTATTACCATATCTGCTTGATGTCTGAATTAGCTTCCTAATGATACCAATGTAGCATCCAACTGTTATAACAAAAGGGATCAGGAACAGCACAACAAATAAAGTGAGGAGAAAGGCTACCCAAGCTGCAAAGGTGGGCAGCATATCCCATTTTAGGACATCAAAACAGGTTATAATCCCTAATTCTTTCACTTCATAGGTCAGATCTGCAGTTTCTAGTGGGTAGAAGGCTACTAGCAAGGAAATCCACATAGCTAGGCAGGCAGCCAAGGCATATCTTTTTCTTCTCCACTTGATCAACTTCAAGGGGTGTACCACACCCATGTACCGCTCCATGCTGATAAAGGTCATGGTCAGTATGGAAGAATACATGTTAGTGTAGAACATCACTGTCACGAGGCTGCAAAGAGTCTTGCCAAATCCCCAGTGATTGCTTTGGAGGTGATAAGAAATCTGGAAGGGAAAACAGCAGGCCAGCATAAGGTCTGTGATGCTTAAGTTGATCATGAAGATAACAGAAGGTGTTTTTGGTTTGATGTGCCAACAGAGTACCCAAAGGGAGAACAAGTTGCCAGGGATGCTGACCAGAGCCACCACTGTATACACAACTGGGAGGGTGATGGAGACCGTTTTATTCTGGAGCATTGCCAGTGTCAAAGCATCCAGGTGGGATTCGTTTTTAACCATTATTCACAAGTGAGTTGTTGATCCCTGTAAGCCAGCTGGATCATATCATGAACACTTGGCTTGAAAACCTAGAGGAGAAATGTCAAGTGAGAAAAACAATATGTCAAAACAGAAGTTAAGGACATAAGTCCCATATTAATCAACTAAAAAAATTCTTTAGTTTGACAGATTTTCCTTGAATGTACTGAATCCATTAAAATTACTTTCTGAAAACTCTCGCCTCCCTCCAAACATCATAATGTTTTACCAGTCTGACTTCTTCCTATCTTGGAACAGCTACCTTTTCCCTGCTGAATGGTTTTCTGATACTTAGAATCATAGAATCATTAAGCTTGGAAAAGACCTCCAAGATCATGGAGTGAAACCTTTGAGCAAACATCACCATGTCAATTAAATCATGGCACTGAGTGTTGTTAACCAGCACCCCCGGGTTCTTTTCCACTGAGCAGCTTCCCAGCCACTCTGCCCTAAGCCTGTAGTGCTGCATGGGATTCTTGTGACCCAAGTGCAGGACTTGTCATTTCGTCTTATTGAACCTCACACCACTGCCCTTAACCCATCAATGCCTCCCATCCAGATTGCTCTGCAGTCTATTCATTATGACACCTCCTATGTTACTATGTAACATAAAAAAAAATCACATATCACAAGATGAAATTCAATTGATGTCTGTGTGAGAACACTAGTCCATAGATTCTCCATGAGCTAAATCCATCGTATCTACTCTAGATGTCATGACCTTGATTTCTGTAGTGCACAATATCTTCTGACCTTTTTCCCCTCCAATTAAACAGTGATCCATTTCAAGTAAGGGCTGGATTTTAAATTTTTTTCATTTGTTTTCAACTTAGGGAAAGGAGAACATGCATTCAATGACTCTTGCTATATTTATAACATAAACAGAATGTAAGGAAAAAAACATGAGAATCAGGGACATATTGCAGTTGCTTGGACTGGTTTACAGGCTGGAGAAGCCCTCTTCTACCAAGAAGAAAAAATATTGAGCTTCAGTTTCTGCAAAATATAAGTTACTTACAAATGTTCTCTTTGCAGCTGTCTTATTTGCATCATCTGTAATTCTGCAAAATTAGTTTCAGTTTTGCAGTTTGCAAAGCAGGCCCATGCTTTCACTGTCTGGTTTACATAGATCTTTCTTGGCAGATGCAACAGCTCATGGTTTAGCCTATTTATTTCAAGCAGCATAGTAGCATTCAGCAGCTGCAGGAAAGAACCCAAGCCTCAATGTGCTACATGTGTGCTTGCTTTCGTGAAGCTGCAAGTACACGGAGGCAGTTTCACAAAAGTACAGCATTGAAAAAGTGAAGAAGTGGCAACGAATGCCTAAAAAGGCAGAGGATAGATCTACAGTAGGTTCTGTGAAGAGGTGCCAGGCCAAGCCAGCCGATAACTGTGGGCATATCTCTGCTCTTTAATAACAGGTGGAGGGTGGGTTCAGGCACACTTCTGCTTGTGGACTCTCATCATCTGCATGGTTTATTCCAAGCATCTTGTTGCAAGACAGCCTTGCTGTGTGAGGTTAGATTAAAAAACCTAGGTGCCAGCTGGTGTCACTTAACCTCATCTCTTGTTAAAAAAGACCTTTAATTTGTGTGGTCATAGGCCATGAGCAGTATAACCGGTCGGTCCCTCAAAGAGCCCAGCCCCCATGGTGCTGGGAAACTCTATAGCTGGAAATAACCATTCTGACAAAAACTGTGCTTTCTGAGAGAGGCTTTTACTGAAAAACTTGTTTTCTGAACCATTGATGGTTCCTGAGACCTGGCAAATGTGAAGTCTCTAATGGAGGCTGCAGTGCAGTAAAGAGATAACTCAGGAAAACCCAAGTGCAGATCCAGGAAAAGGTACAGCTACAGCAGCAAGCAGCTCAGTGGGGGCTTATTGAGGTTCTTTCTTGTTCTTATCTGTTTGACATAGTGCTTCATATGTCAGCTAAAACTACTCAGGAGTGGTGAGAGTCAGTGTCAAGAAAGTGATATTGACTAATGTTGCTTCCAGCTGAGTTTTTGGAAGCCTAGAAAAAGGAAGAAAAAAAGAATTGCAAAGAAGTCAGAGACATACGTATATCATGCACGACACAGAGCAAGCATGTTTCAAGTAGTGAAGTATCAGATGGGCACAATTGCAAAAAGCCCTTTGAGCAAAATCTGTTGCAAATGAAATTCAGTTCTTGTCAGAGGAGCTCTATCAAGAATTAAACTAATTCTTCATTTTTCAGGCTAACTTGAAAAAGTGCTCACTGTCACATAACTCTTGGAATAAAAGCCTTAATACTCTCTACTTCAACTCATCTGTCTATGACTTACCATAGCAAATACCAAATACTTATTCATGAAGTCTGTTGCCTCAAAAATCCTTCTCAAGTAGCATTCCTTTGTGCCTATATATAGGCACAAAGTATATATTGATATATATACAAAGAAGTATATACTCTGTACTTCTCAAAACAAACAGAAAATTGTTGTCTGTATCAGAACAATCACAGAGCTCTAATAATACACCTTTTCAAGTGAAAGATATTTGCTGTCACAGGCCCCTAGATACTAGTCCTATAGAAATTACAGGTACTTGGGGATGTAGGAATATAGATGAAAATTTCCATTAAATCTGTCACATTGGTCATAAAGCTATCTAATATGTCTCACATTTTGGTTTGTGTTAATCTCAAATGTACTTTCTTCTGTACTTGCTTTTTCTGAGAGTATATCTTGATAAGAAGGTGATAAAAAATGCACACATATATGTTGCCGAATGCAAAACAATGTCAGCATTCGTGGCCTGGCTAAAGGCAAATTTTATGCACTCATGGAATGCAATTGTCAATAAAACATAAGTGAGTCCAAATGTAGGCACCTCTTGAATTGGAGTTGAAAGACACCAGACTAACTGATTACATGCCTACAAGAGCTTTCCAAAAAGGGTAGGTCTCCTTGACATTGTTTCCAGTAATGAAGATGTCCATCACAACGAGCAAAAGAGTGATGAGCGATTCCTTTAGTCTTCTGCAGAGGAGAAGGGAGCATGCAAAAGCACACAAGACTGATGTTTCATGTCATTCTTGAGGGCAATAGCCTCTTGGGGAAATGTGGAGCACAGAAAATCCTCCTCCCAATTTCGTCTTTCCTTTTGCCAGATTCTCTCAGGCTCTAATCCTGAATTCCTTGTCAGGAAAGCCTGGACTAGAAGAAATTTGTGCTCTGATTTGCCCTTACATGTAACGATTTGCTTTTTAAATGCCCAGATGTGTGGGGTTTGACTGGGATAGATTTATTTTTCTTCACAGTAGCTGGTATGACTATTTTTTGGATGTGTGCTGAACACAGAGTTGACAGTAGAGAGATATTTTTGTTATTGCTGAGCAGATCTTTCACAGAGCCACCACATTGCTGTTTGTGGTGCCATGCTGGCAAGGAAGTTGGGAGTACATGAGAGGCTGGGAGGAGACATAGACAGACAGGTGACCCAACCTGACCAAAGGGATATTCCATGCTACACAACATCATTACCAGTATATAAAGTAGAGGGAAAAAGAAGGAAGGGGGGACCATTTGGAGTGACGATGTTTGTCTTTCCAAGTAACCCTTTCCTGTGATGGGGCCTTGCTTTCCTGAAGGTGGCCGAACACCTGTCAGCCCATGGGAAACACCAAATTAATTCCTTGTTTTGCTTTGCTTGTCTGCATGGCTTTTGCTTTCCCTATTAAATTGTCTTTGTCTCAACCCACAAGTTTTCTTCCTTTTACCCTTTCCAATCTCTCCCCAGTCCTGCCTAGTGGGGGAGGTGAGCAAGCAACTGTGTGGGGCTTGGCTGCTGGCTAGGGTAAAACCACGACACCAGGTTAAGTTGCTGGAACCACAATGTACCATTTCAATGTACTATACTTCTCCCATTGCTGCATCTGTTGGGGTTTAGTTAATGCTGTGTTTACATTTTCATCTTGTTCAGGGTAACTTTACGCCCTTCCCTCACTGCACCCACAGTCTCTGTCTGTCTCTTGTGGTTTAATTTGAAAATGTAGTACATCAAGAGAGAAAATAATCTCTCTTTAGAAGTTTAGAATTAGAGTTCTCTTACATTTTATGAGTTGTTTCCTTTCAATTTCTGGTTTCCAATGGAATTTGAATCAGTGAAGCTTGCATGGATTTTAAATCATCCACCCTAAGGTATGGTTTCATATGCAAAATCTGTAAAAATAGAGTTCTGTTACATAAATTTCTCTGTTAGAAATACATGGTTTTGCTTTATTTTGGTGAGACCTGCATTTAAAATACGACAGACCAATGGACATACAGACAGACTGAAATGAAAGCTCAATAAAGATTCTTCAAGTGACATGATCCAGTCTTATTGACATTTACATCAGTCCTCAAGCTTCTGACATAGAAGGAGAAATGTTAAGCTTTTCTGCTTGCCTTATTTCTGAAACATTTAGTGGATGGATGTATATTAGTCTCATATTAAGTATTAAGCCTCTGGAGCTTAAATCCCTAAATACTTACTAAATCCATGTAGGATTTTTTTGCTACTCCTTGTACTCACTGGCTCATGGCACTCTGCACAGAAAACTCACTTGGAAATTCAGTGGCATCAGGTTTTCATCCAAGCTGTAACCATAAGCTAAGGTGACAGCTGCTTAATGCTTTTCTGACAGGAATAGGGATTTCTTTCCCTTCAATTGACAAAAGATGATAAATAAAACATTAAAGGGTGTACTGAAAATCAAACAGTAAAAAAATCACACGATATCTGCGTTATTTCTTTGCTATGGAAGAGTAACAGTAGAGATATCTCTATTTTTAGAGAACTGCTAAATTAAGCTGATGTGTTTTCTCTCTTACATCTATTATCTTCCTGTTGTCAATGTCAAGCGCACCTGTGAAAAAGACTGAAAAGCTTGTGAGCGAAGTCAAAATGGGAATTGCCACTTTATAAAAATTTTGAGAATTGTTTTGAAATTTGAGATGGAAAAATAACTCTTAAAATATAACGAGCAGAAAACCTTTCAAAACCTATTGTGTTTCATAATTTTTGGTTCACTACCTGTCAAAGCACTATTGCATAGGGAAAAAAAATTCTTATTTCAGAAATTCTTTGATATTATTACACTTTTAGAAAGATACCCTTCTAGCTGAAGAGTGTAGGATGGCATGTTTCAGATTATAGGAAAAACAAGCTGAAATGCAATTTCAACTCAATCGCAAATAGATTTAGAATGAAGCAAAGTGAAAGGACAGATTTTATTGTAAGCACTTAGAAAAATCCTACTAATAAATTTTCATCAATGCATGTGTAGCTGAAGAATGTATTTTGTTTTTTCTTAAAAGACTGCTTTTTAGTATATTTTTATTTTACATTATTTTTTACTTACTCAGTTTGATTACAAAGCAGTAACAAGAGCTAAAGGGTTAGGATAGTTTATGTCTACCTAACTGTAGATAAAACTGGAGAAAACTTAGGGATTCTCAGTACGGAGTGTTCCTGCTGGGTTTTCAACCCCTCCTGGACTGTCTGAATTACTACTGAGATGACAGAAATGAGTAAAAGAACATAAGAAATTGCTTAATTTCTATTGTATACTGAGTGTGAGTAGAAGGAGTCAGGAAGGCAAGGAACCAACAGTCAGTAATCTTGAGTTGTGGGAAAAGTGACAAACACTTTGATATTTAGATAAAGTAAGGGGTTTTAATATGAGGAACGAGAAGAAAAAGTGCCCTTTTGTAACACATCTCAAGTACAGTTCCTAAAGCATCATTCATGCGATTCAGAGAAACACTTCTGCAAATGTTCAAGTTCACCAAACTGAGGAATGTAAATGAGTCCATCTCCGACTGAATGTTTCCTAAAGTGAACATGGGCCTTACCAAAAGAGGCTGCAGGTTTTGTCTTGATGGTTCTTTCTCACCCTTGCAAGAAACTTTCATGCAAATTTTAGCTTGCAGGGTTACAACTCTACATCTGTAAAAGCCAAGAGTTTGATTCACTCAGTGAAGATATGAACCTAAGTCTTCTAAGAAATTTCTTTGTACTTGGGCTTCCTTGTTCTTTTAGCCGATTTTTTTCCCTATTGTTTTGTTCTGAGTATCATTATTACAAAGCTCAGAAACTGTTGCCAAGCCTGTAGTTAGGTTATCACAAAGGCATTATTTGATGTTTTAGCTTACCTTCTTTTAAGAAGAAATACATTTGGGAAATGATGCTTCTACTCTCTGTGCAGTTGTGTGTGCAAGTATTACTGAGCAAAGCAAACAAAACTGAAAGCATCTAACGAGCTATGATATTTCTGACCTTCCATGCCATTTAGCTTTAGAAAAATAAAACTGTTCTTTATTTTTTATTTTTCACACAAGATCACTCAGATAAAGGACATAAGTAAAGCATATGTATACTTTCACTGCAAAAGCTGGCATATTTTTTACAATGAAAAAGTTACACTCTAATCATTATATTAATCAAAAACTCTCTCAGAGACAAGTGTCAGTCTTTTTCTTAGTATCCCCACTCGAAGTAAACCCTATGGTGGTTATAGCTCTGACCTCAAACCATCAGGGCAAGGTAAAACAAGAGCGTCTTCTCTCCACAAGTATTTCACATTGAGAGGTAAAAAAGCCTCTGGTTTTTCAGCAAGAAAATATAGAAACATTATCAGCTTTCATGTAGTGGAGGCATGCATACCTCCACCTGTAACAGCTTGTTAGCTCTATCAATCTAGAGAAAAACTACTTTATTCAAAAGTGAAGAAAAATAATGCTGTCATTTCTGCCTACTAAGAGTGCTGCTGTTCTCCAGGCTGACAGAGTGCAAATGGGCAGTTTCCAAGATTGAACCAGAAAATTCTTACTGCAAAATTTAAATATACAGATGAGAGGCAAAGGAACTCCACAAGCAAATACTGCAGCAAATTGTCAGAACTAGCTAAGTAGTAAAATTAAATGTACATATCTACTTTCAAATTTCCTGTGTCTGTCCTGGACTATGCAGTTTTGCTGATAGTTGAATTTTAGTTCACTTGAACCTTCACCTTTTTCTAACTAAAAATCAGCAAAGCCAAGATTCTGTGCTGGAGTTAGCAACATTCACCTTAATTTAGGTAAGATTTGCATAAACATAGCCACTGTCATCTGTGTCAATAAGCCAGTTCAGAGTGAAACTCATCAATGTGGTCTTTAAAGGTTTATTTCTGCAGTAGTCAGGTTCTTGGAAATAGTCTGTGGGCCAGTATTGACAGAAACCTCTCAGCATCTGAAGTATGATTTTACAGTTCAAGTGCTGGTTGGATTACAAAATAAAGCAGCTTGCAGTTTTCTTTATCTGTGTGGAAGTCAGCTTATAAAAATGCTATGAGCAAAACCTTAGGTCAGTTGAAACCCAAGTTGTGGAACTCCACTGACAGATTTTGTAGGGTGGTTTAAATTTCAGTCTGAATAAGCATCCTAAACCAGATTTAAAGAGGTTCTAATTGAGGGACTAATAGCTAAAATATTATATATATGTTGGTCTTTCCTACATAAGCAGACTTTGTATGCTTAATTTTTTGAAGACTGGTATGTTAAAAAAGATTAGCAAAGCTAAGGCAACAGAACAGTTCAACATAACAGCTCAAGAATTCATACTATAGGACGTAGAGTCCTCTGTGATCACCGCCCATATGCACACTCCTATTTCCCAACAGCACGAGGTAACTTGCCTCTGGGTGAAACCGTGCTGTCTTGCACAGGGAGGAAGAGCCATGCAAGCACTTCCTGAAATTGCTCATTCCTGGCAGGGAACCGTCACTTAAAGAGACCTCAGTGTTTGTCAGATGGTGCATGGCCATGAACGACCAGCTTGTAAACCTCCTTTTAACTACTCTGGCAGACATCCTGCATAGCGTGGAGTTATCCTGTGCCAGAGGGCCCTCCTGCAGGTACCTTGGCCTTGACTTATGGCAAGATGGTGAAGACACATGTCTTTATAGAACTTTGACCACAGAAAGTGCCTGATCTAGTTGAAATTTAAATAACACATGAACTGATTTCCTTTATAACTTTAAATTTTTAAATACTGTCTGTAACCGGGATTGACAGACAATGGCTTCTGGTCAGCAACTACTTCCCTCTACAAGTAATTGCCTCACATACCTGTTGTGAGAGTCAGAGGAAAAAGTGTAGTCGATCATTTCCCTTCCGACCTCAAATTCCAGGAAAATAATTTAACAGTTTATTGGCACAAGGCATTTGTGGTAGACAATATGATAGATTCCTGAGAGAAAATGCCTCAATCTTCAGAAACTTGGTGGTCTTATACTGAATCTGTGTGCTCCAACTGGCATTTTTCAGCAAACAAATATATATAAATATACATAAGTATAAGCATATGCATATATATATTCTGTTTGAAATCTCTACTTTCTATCTTTTCATCTCTTTTCTGTGAAGCTCTCTTCAAGTGTTTCCTCTCCTGATCAGTCCACAAAGGAATTGAGGTACAGTTGCTGTGTGCTCTTGTAGATTATCTTTAGCGATAAAATTTTTAAAAAAAAAAGAAAAAAAAAAAATGGAAAGAACCGAAGAACCTCAGATGTTGTTTTTTCTCGTACTTGCACTAAGGATATGACAGTCTGTAGCTGTTGATTGATTTAGCTTATGATGGAGCCCATAAACAGGACAGGCCACCAAGTTTTGCAGGTGTATCTGAAAGGATAGTTTGGTGTGGTATTTGGGAAATGTTTTGAGCAAAAAATGTAGTGTAATTCTAACACACATATAACATACCAGGGCCAGAAATTGGAAGCAATATTTTTAGGGGTGTATCAAGTAACTTGGTTGAGCATGTATGCTATCTTCAGATGGGCCTTTTTCCACTTCTTCCACTAGCTGGTCTCAGTACATTTAAAACATCTTTCTACCTCCTAGATAAATAGATGTGTCCCAAAAAGCCTGTGCTGGATCCATAAGAACCGGTAACTTGTAAAAATACAGGATGAATTGTTGTTCCTCCTATTAATTAAGATCTATTTGAATAGGCAAAACTCTTTCCACAGCAGTAGTACTAAGTAGCAGGATTTGGGTATAGGTGGCCTTTCCTGCCTGGTCTTAGCTACGGCTATGGATTTATCATCCATAGAAATCTAAGTATCTATTTTAGGGTGAGTTGGAAAGTGTTTACTGTACTGGGCGGATCTCCAGTGACTGCAATATTTGCATACGTAGTCACTTCCACAGTAAATACAGGTGTTTGAAGCTGTTCCAGCCTGTTTTAAACATCCTGTTGATTCAGATCCTGATTTCCTGGAGGCCCATAATTGCCTAGAATCTGTTAAAATCTGAGCTAGTTCACTAAAACATAATTGACCCCTTTCACACTTGGATCACTCAGATGCTACTTTTAAATGACCAAGTCAGCTTTAGTGTGAAAATGAATTGGCACAGAATAGGATCAAGTGCATTGTTTTACCTGTATCAATCTTCTTCCACCTGTATGTTGAAACCTACAGTCAGTATTAAGTGATCATAAGGACTCAGAATAAAAATTATTTTGTCTTCTGCTGGTGCTGCTGCAGTACTTGCTCAGCACCTATCATTTAGCCCTTACTGGCAGGCCACGTACCAGACTGACCACTCTGCTCTCTCCCCAGGTGCCTTCTGCAATGTTCTGGCAGTGAATTCCTGCAGACTAGGCGTTCTCCTGACTCTCATGTCGGTTTGGAGTAATTCTCACATCAGCGCTAGTGAAAACAGTCCTGGCTGAAAAATACGAGAGCAGGGGCTGTGTAGGAGCTAAACTGATGTGCACTGTGCAGCTTTCTGGCATATCTTATTCTCTGCTCCCTAAAAGGTAAGAGGAGCTAGATATACAGAAAGAATGAGCCTTGCTTCCTCTTACTGGAAGGCTTTGATACAAAAATGGGCTGCTGGAGGCTCTTTGGTGTGACAGGAACTGATATCACATTCAGCCATTCTCCTGTGCCTCTTGTCAATACCCAATGAAAATAGGTGACTACATATATTTCAGGAGGAGAGGTGTGTCTGGACTGACAAAGGACTAGGAGGCAGAAACGTATGCGAGCCAAGGCAGTGGGAAACCTGAGCTCATTCCCTAGCACTTTGGACAATGCTTCCTTTCCAGCTTGGCCTGAAGGGACTGGTGGTTGCAGCACACCTCAGGTCATCTCCATGAGAAATCTTGCACTGTCACAACTCTTTCCTTTGCCCAGTTTCTTTTACTGGTTATTGTCACAGCTCAGAAGGTGAACCCTGGATTGTACTACTGAGCTGTATGCATATGAGCTGTATTTTTCCAGAGTGATGCTCAAGTTGCTCACATATATGGTTACATATAAGTGGTTGTGGTTCTCTGCTGGAGAAAGTTTCTTCATTTTTTCAGCATTACCATCAACATTCAATAGTATTCAGGCTACATCATGGGGTACCCTGGCTGATTCTCGCTTTTAATTACGATCATATCCTCTATGGAGGCCCAATGGCTGACCAGGATACATTTATCTCAGGAGGAGACCTGCAGGTCTGGTATTCATGCAGCTCGCAGTGAAGCCTGAGGCACCTCTATGTGTTGTATGCACAGCACCTCGGAGCTCTTTGCTGCGTGGGTAGAAGCAAGATCATTGTTTCCAAGCTTGTGCAAAATCACCTTGTTCACATGCTGAAAGAACTGAAAATTGGCTTCCCTGCAAAAGCTCACAGCTTATGTTGAGCATCAATAACTGCAGCTGTGCTGCTTGTGGCTGGCACGGGGCACAGTACGGTCTCACAAGTGCCTGACCAGTGCAGAGCTCATCTACCCAAAGGCACAGTGCACAGGTAACAGGAACCTCAGAAACAGCAGCCTATACGAGCAGATATGACCTAGTTTTAAAAGCAGTGTTGTATATACACAGAAAGGAAGAGCAAAGAGCCAACATAATTATTACTTTCTCCATGACTTACCACTTAAAACTTTTTTCTTGATTTCTCCTCAGCTTGGCAATTTGATAGCGGTTAGACGTATGACTAGTAACATACAAGAAGCAGGGATTATAAAATAGGAAAAAAAGGAAAAAGATTTCTAAGAAAAGCTTAACATTTAATCCAGTTTCTTTGTGACCACCTGAGCTATCACACTAATACAAAGAGCTACAACAGGAATAGCACCCTGAAACCACATCTGCTTCAGTCCTCTTAGTATCCTCGAGTACAGGTGAGGCAGGAAGTCAAAGTTCAGCTTTTTGGCTGAACCTGACTGCAAGTGCCATGGTATTCAGTGTTTAGTCTTCTCTCCAGTCCTCTCTGAATTTAAATAACTTAAACACATAAATAAGAGACAAATTGGATTCTATCCTTGTCTAAGATACTCTTTCTGCTTAGAGAAGTATGTGAATGCCCTAATTATAATCAGATATATGCTGATATATTATTATAATGAATGCTACCTATAAGGCAGAAGTCAGACATGTTCTGCAGCTGGTTTTTGTGGGGGAGCCAGTCTCCAAAATCCATTAGAACAGCTTCTTATTGGCATTGCTTGAGTTTCTCTTTATTTCTAGCAAAATGCCTTGAGATATTTTTGTCTTGGCTGCTATGCAAATCATTACTGGAATCTTGCTGTCTTGAGAAAAAATGCCACTGAAGACACTGTGCTTTGAAGGGTGGTATTTATTAACTGTGCACTAAAAATTAGTGTCTTAATTATAATTTTTATGACCTTGGCCTTTAGCTCCAACTTAATAGAGCTAGTGTTGTGTATTCCATTTGCCAACACAGGATGCACCTCACCAGGGCAGAATAGAGGGGCAGGATCACCTCCCTTGACCTGCTGGCAGTGCTTTTCCTAAGGCACCCCAGGATACCATTGGCCTTCTTGGCTCCAAGGGCACACTGCTGGCTCATGGACAACTTGCTGTCCATCAAGACCCGCAGGTCCTTGTCTGCAGAGCTGTTTTCCAGCAGCTCAGCCGCAGCCTGTGCCTTGTGCATGTGGTGATTCCTCCCCAGGCGCAGGACCCTGCATTTGCCTTTGCTGAACTTCATTGGGTTGCTCTCTGTCCATCAGTCCAGCCCGCCCAGGTCTCGCAGGCTGACAGCACAGGCCCCTGGTGTATCAGCCGCTCCTCCCAGTCCTGTATCACCGTCAAACTCTCTGAGGCTGCAGTCTGTCCCTTCACTCAGGTCATGGATGAATAAGTTAAACAAGACTGTACCCAGCGCTGACCCCTGTGAACACCCCTAGCAATAGGCTGCCAGCTAGACTCTGCTCTAAGGCAATTTTAATGACTGGTACAGTTATGCTCCAATAAGATACGTATAACAGTACAGCAGTAGGAGACAGTTCTTCAGAGACAAAATTCGGGCTGTTAGGAGCCCTAGAGATCTCTAAATGATGTGCTCTGAAATATTACCACATTCCTGCAGTTTCAGTGTGTAACCTGATAATAGATACATAGAAAAATTATATAGATGCACTTAAGGATAAAAGAAATGTTTGGTGCAGATGGTGCGATCAGAGAAATATTGTTTGACCTAAACTAAAACAAGGCAATGTTTTTCTTACTAAAAATTCATGTTTTGGTTTTTAAACTAAAAATTAGAGAGACCCAACTGGCACAGAAAAGCGTATAGTTCAGGATGACATGTATTTAGTGGTGGGAATGTTATTAAATCTTCTGCAGTCTTCGTAAAAAGGACAGGAAAAGGTGTTAATAAAGTCCAGGAAGGAACTGGACAAACAGTTTCCACGTGTGAAGTGTGTGAAGCACATCACATAAGACAGTGAGCCACAAAAAAGCCCAGATACATAAAAAACTAGTTAAATGAAAACTGTAAAAATGCTGAGGCTGATTGCCCTGGTTTTCGGCTGGGAATCTGACCTAGTTTAGGCATCTGAGAAGTCTGATGAGAGAAGGTGACTGTTAGGAATGGTATGCCCAAGGCACACACTGATACAGCCCTGCCAAAGCAGGCCATGCCGCTTCAGGATAGTTGCTGTTGCATTACTGGAAACTTTGTGTCACATCCAGCGAACAGTTGAGCTGCATCAAAATAAGGCAGAATTTCCATGGGCTGAAGGCTGTGACTGGAGGACTGCGTCATCAATCACATACGGAGGATGGTAAATGTGGCACCGATGTGCTTGGGATAGAAAAATCAGCTGTGAGAGCAAACAATACGGAAATAACAAAACCTTTCAAGTACCCCTAACCAAGCTAGGAAAATACACAGTAATGTGATGTGTGTCTTCAGGCACATCAAGTGTGATTCATTGTGGAAACTAGCTGTTCAAGGTCCAATGAGGAGCTCCTCACAAGATGAGGATTAGCAGCTCTCAGATCAGGATGACTCTGTCATCCTTAGTTTCCACAGCATCAGGAGCACTGACTGAGGTCTCCTCCTTCCCAATCAAGACACCAAAGAGCTTTGGCTTATAGACTGCTGCAAATAAATTTCTACAACTTCAGCTGCTTAACTGAGACTTGTTGGCAAATGACAAGCTTGAAACCTGGGCTCTCATGAGGGCTTCCCTATCAAAAGGTTTTGGTTCTCTTTTTGACTCTGCTGTAGTGCCATAGATCGTGAAGAATTGCTGCTGGAAGCTCCTTTGCTGGCAGACACCTGATGCTTTGGCGGTGGCTGAGATCTGACCCCAGCCACCACAGCAGCCACCTTCTCTTCTGAAACCCCAAGGATGCCCTCAGCTACTGGGAGTAGAGACAGGATGGTGCTTTCGAAAATGCAGCCCGCTCCCCAGTTCATAGTGAAGAAAGATCAGCACCAACTACTTTCTCACTTCTCTTTCTGAGAATAGTGGAGGTTATCTATTTTTTGCTGTTTCTTAGTTCCCAGCTCTGTTTCGGGACTCATTGCTTGTGCTTGTTCATGAGAAGTTCAGAGGCTCAGAGCCATCTCGGGGTTTTCCCACAGAGCTGCAAGGCTATGTTCTCCCCAGCCCTGCTGAAATCCCCTGGAACCTTGGCACACTTTCTGCACGTGCACATGGTGTCCAGCCAGCATCTCCGTGTGGCACTGGCTCGGCAGTGGAGAGGCCTGGTGGGGCGTGCGAGATGAAGTCACCCGTGCTTGGGACAGTCACTGAGCACTGCAGCCTGCGGGGGGGTTTAATGTGGTTTGGCAAGCAAGTGGTGGAAAATGCCAGTGTTTTGAAGCTCTTTGAGGGAACTGAAGGAAACAGGTCTGAGTCCTTTTTATTTTAACATCTCAGAAAGACTTTTATAAAAACCTAAAGGCAATGTACATTTCAGGAGAGCAACTTTAGTTTCCTTTCTTCTTCTCTGTCTTACATGGCCTAATCATTGTACAAATATACAGAGAGAGAGAGAGAGAGATAGAGAGAGAAAGAAAAGGAAAGGAAGGTTTTAAGCTTTAAAATAAATCCATTTGCTTGAGGATTGTGGTTTAATATGCATTATGTGCATTGCATTTTCATAAAAGAGCCTGGAAAGGCAAAATCAATTCTCAGAATCCCTTCTAGCCCCATCCGTCCATCTATCCATGGAGGTGAGCAAACCATAGCGCCAACATACAAAAGATAAGAGTGCAGTGATAAAAGATGTTTCACCACACGATGTGGGGAAAGTTTTTTACAATCAGGCCTAGCTGCTCAGTGTAGGTTCCTCTTTCAATTCTCTGAAACTCTTTTAAAAAAATTGCACACACAAAAAAACAACTTTCAAAAGCAGTTTCCTCAGTTCAGCCCTCCCTCCACTCCCACACCATCTTTATAGATGCTTCAAAGACATACTATAAACTACATGTAAAAGTTACTTTTGTTTGTACTGTGTGGGTTGATAGTTTTTAGAGCATTCTGTTACAGCATGATGTAAACTAACCTACACAAAACCCTCAAGGCTTGTCATTTAGTTTTGTTTACCTGTTTCTTTGATGTAAAAGAAATCTATCCTTTTTTTTACCAAGACCAGTAGAAAGAGAAGACCCTAGCAATTCACCAGCTCAAACCTATCCTTTATTTTTAAAGGTTGTACCATCACAACAGGAAATATTTTGAAATGGTCACACTAATCACAAGACAGAGTACTTTTTAGTCTGAACATGTGTTTATACTAGTCTCCTATTTTTAGGTTGCATCACATGCCAACTCCTTACCAAATTGCCATTTGTATTAATAGTAGTTTTTGCTGGTTTGGTTTTGTTTTTTTCATTTCTTTACTCACCTGATGCAAAACAATATTTGGAAAATATGATCATTTTGGCTTAAGTCTTCAGAAGGAATTAGACCTCCAAATATTTTAGGAATCAGTCCTTAGCAGTGGCATTCCTGACTAGTCTCCCTGCACCCTTCTGCAAAAGCAAAAGCAAACGCCAGCTCGTCTCCTGCTGCCAAAACTGTCAATGAGAACGTAACAACAATTCTTCGACCAGTGTGTCAGTGGCCTCCCCACAATGCCACGATACCCAAAGCAATATGACTTTCCAGATTAGACTAAGGAGCTGCCTTACCGAACATGCCTTGTGTAAAAGGATCTGGCACTCCAACACCACTTCTAAAGTGCCGGGATGAAGTGGACTGAGTGCAACACTCACAATGAGCTTCCTCATTATTGCTCCTGCAGAGAGCCATGTCAATAAGGAGATGAAGATGTTAATGTCTTCTTCGAACCTCTTTGCGAAAAAGCATCTTTGCAATTACAAGAGGTAGATGACTAAGAATCAGGACTCTTCTGAGGATCGACTGGATTGACAAGAGTTGACAAGGCTGTAAGTGTGTTCTTGAGGATGATAAGAATAACATCTTCAATTCCAGCGCTCTCTCTCGTTTGCCTTGATGCCTTCTGAAACATCACTTTCCTACTCTGATATAATTTTTTCTTTCAATAATACTAATTTTTGCACAACTCAGTTACCTTGCTGCTGATGCTTCAAGGAATATTAGTGTCTTGCTTTGTAAATGCTACAAGAGTTATAAGGAGAACATTTTAAGTGGCTTTTGAAATTGAGCACTTTCTTGTACTTTGATGATATTTAAATAATGAGACTTCCTAAATCAATTATCAAAATAAAAAAAAGTATTTCTTTAGAGGTAGCGGATATTTTTTCTGCATGAGTTATAATAATGTAACAATATCCTAAGAGGAAAAATCTCCACAAACTGCAGGGTACAATAAGATTTTCTGATTCTCAAATGACTGAATACCTCATATTACAGAATCAGTGTATTATTTTGTATACTGGATTTCTGATATCTCGTTTTTGTCACTAGTGAAGCAACAGTTCAGCTGAAAACCAGGTAACCAGGTAAAAGACTTTCTTTAGAAACTGGGTGTAAAAAGAGATTGTGGTTAGATTTGCTCAATCACAAAAAAAAAAAAAAAAAAAAAAAAAGGAAAAAAAAAAAAAAACAGGAGAGCCGCAAGTACCTAGAAGAGTCAATACAGAATGTAAATCCACAGAGAGAACCCAGTGCACCACCATCCACACCTACTCTGTCTCGAGTTGTAGAAACATAAGTTTTCTGCCTGCCCAGGAATCTCCATGGTCCCATCTGAGATGTCCCCACCTCATCA
This sequence comes from Callaeas wilsoni, assembly GCA_013398955.1. NCBI lineage: Eukaryota > Metazoa > Chordata > Aves > Passeriformes > Callaeidae > Callaeas > Callaeas wilsoni. The sequence goes on from VWPU01011171.1 coordinate 60,745, forward strand.
GCTCACAATTAGGCATTTTTCCATGAGATACAGAAAACCAGGACACTGAGCAGCAAGGAAGCTAGACAGAAACACCTTAGTCTCTGGGAAAGCTTCAGCTTTTGACACTCGGTGGAGGATTTCAAGGAGACCTCTAGATACAACCCCTGAAATTTCTGCTGCAGTGAGATGTTTGCCTCCATCTTATCTCATAAAACCCAGAAGTATCCAAACCAGCAACAAGCGTACTATTCACACTTCCTAAATATCACACAATAGGGATGTGGGAGATATGAATTTATTTCTTTCTTCAGAGTGATGAGATTTAAATCAACACCTCCCACCAAGCAATAGGATTTTCTATTAGTTACTTCACAGAAAATATATAAATTACATTGAAATAGGAACTGCATTTTGGATGTCTTCTCCTCTCAAGTACTACAGTTTGTTTGGAATCTATATCCCAGTGGTACCATGCAACTTGGAACAAATTCAGCTGCAGTAGTAAAGACAAGTTGTAGATAAATAACATTATGGTTAATGCATTTCTGCAGCAATACTTGGTTCCAATCAGGCCAGGTAAACATCCATAGTCTGTAAGGAGTGCCCTAAGTATCCACAGGATTAAAAAGGGCACATGGCATTGACGCCTTGCTTCTGGTCTGTATCCCATGGAGGGTGTACTCGGGTAAGAGTTTCAGAAATTTATGGTATACTGAGTCCTCAAACTGATGCAGCACAAGGAACAGTCTTCCCCCTGCTCCACAGCTGTGGTTCATTTCAGGCCTTGAGCCTCAGCTGGGTATTAGGCTATATGGGCTTCTGAGGACTTAGTGACTGGGGTTCATAGTTTTGATAATGGCACCTTTAGCAAAAGCTGAGCAGCTGAAGACCTCAGTCTTGAGTTTTAGCACTTAGTGACAACAAAAGATTATTTAGGCTCCTAAAGCCTTTTTCAATGCTAGCATAAAGGTCAGAAATTGGAAATTCCACCCGTGATGAAAGTTTTCTCCTTCAGTGTAGAGTTGGAGTGGATCCCAGCAAGTAGGTCAGTCATATGAATGTGCAGAGGCCTGATGCTAGGCATATAATGTGAGTCACAAATGCACATTTGCTTTGCTCTGCCTTCTGGGATTATGCCCCTTTTGCAGAAGAATCTCCTATGCTCCTAGCTAAATCATCCATTGGTTAGGATAGTCCCTCACTGGATGGATGGTCTGTATCCTCTATTGTAAGAATCAGTGGCAGTCAAATAAAAATACTTGTTTTTCCTGCCTTTATAGCAGTCCTAATTGCTTTTCTCCAGGTCAAGAACCCTGGCAGGTCTTCCAGAATGTACTGCCACTCAATCAGTCTTCCAGATCATGGAGTTAAAATGTCTTGCTAAAGTCTTTGAGAACAGATATCCTGTCCCAACAGACTGGGAAAGACATACAGCATAGAAAAGCTACTTGGCTCAACTCCACATTTTAGCACCATTCTCCCGGCAGATATAAGGTACTTGTGAAAGTGTGTGAGGGTGAGTTTGGCAGGTGGGTGTGATGCTTTCACTGCAAATCACCTGGCTGAGTATTCATGTATCTTTTCGCCACCTTGAGGAGCAGGGGTTAAGTAGGGCTGTTTCTTGTTGAACAAAAATTCCTGATTTCCTGCATTGTTTAGATGGATGATCTCATGATGATGAGCTTCGCCTTACAGAGGCATAGGTATCTACTTGCTCTACGTCTTGCTAAGATCTTTTACATATTCCCCCTTCCTGGCTGGAAGTATAAAGATCCTGTACTTAGACTGACTACATTTTCCTGCCAAGGGAGGCAATTACACAGGGAAATACCTAGGAAGCCAGGCCAGAGAAAAGGACTCGAGAGAGAATGAAAGCCGTGCTCACGGAGCTACAGCATGGCTCAGGTTGGCTTCAGAGCAGCGACCAACCCAATGTTTTCTTAACAGAACGAGGCTCACAGGACGTACGTGGAGGAGATTACACACACCTTCTTGCCCCAGCACGAGACCTCAGCTATCTCTTGTGACATCCTGTCGTTGCTGGCATGACTAACTCCTATCAGTGGGTATGTGGGTACATCACTGTGAAGGACAGGATTTGAGGAAAGCAGCAGATGATCAGGTCATTTTCAGTGTTGTGTGGTGACAGTACGATGCTATCTGTGATGCAGGCTGTCAAGATAAAACTCTGTTAGACGATTGAATGAGAAGGCTATAAGATTTTCAGTGGTAAGAGCCCGACACCACCTCTCCCCCCACTCCTAGCAAACTGTTGTCAACTCTTCAACTCTATCTTGCTGTTCTGATGAAAAGCTCCCCTAAAGTTTGCTTGGCTTTCATACTCTCCGTTGGTTGGAAGGATGCACAGATAGACTTATTCATAGACTGTAAATGAAGAAGAAAAGCACACGTAGAGACTCTCTATTAAAGAGTTAAGAGGAAGGGAGGAGAAATAAGGAAGTAGTGGTTGAAACAATCTGCTTTTAAGCAAAGAAAAAAGTTAAGAAATACTTGATAACATTTTAAACGGTGTATAAACAACACAGAAGAGCCCCAAACTAGGTGTTTGGGTTTTTTTCCTGGTGGTGTGGGTGTTCATAACTAGTGGAAACTGCAACGAGAACTTCAGAAATGGAAACAATACACTTTTAGCTAAAAAAACTAGCACAGTTTTCTCACTCACCCAGACCGAAACATGAAGTGAAGGGATTATTTCTAATGAGGAGAAGAGAGGTTGGCTTCCAAACCCTTTCAGTGTAGGGTAGCACCATTCTGTCTGTCTAGTTATTTTATTTGATATTGAGTGGATCAAAAGTATATAAAACAGAGCAAGCACATTAAAACCCTTTGTGGGGTTTGCAACAAAGGACACTGGGACTGACAGTGTCAAAAAGATAAACACAAACTGATTTGCAAAGAACATTTACAAACTCTGTAACTCTGATCTGAGAATGCTCTGCTGGCTTTTAAAAAATTGTGGCATATTTGGCTGTTTCTCCACTGGGGAAATACTCTTGTCATTTGTCATGATTTACAGTACTGATTCAGCAGCAATACAATCTTTGTAGCCCTAACATATAAAAAAATTAATGCATAAGTCACATTGCAGATGTATTTAAAAAAGTGCTGTCCTTTGCAACTGTCTATATGTAGGGCCTTGCCAAAATCTATAGCATAATTTCTCACCAATGTCAGTTCTTGTGGAAAGGATTTAGATTATGGATGGTTTAGGACTAATTAATTTCATAAGTGAAATAATTGTGAATAAAATAAATATAAAATAAATATATATTTGAAAACATTTAATCTTGATGTTCAGAGCTATTTAGAAGTTTAATTGCTGCAATCTTAACTTTCTGCTTCTATATAATCCCATTTAACACTGTGCACAAAACAAAAAGGCAGGGAGTAAGAGTCTGCAAGACGTTCATTTACCAACACTACTGCGAGTTATTTATCTTCACTGCCTTTGATGGCTGCACATCAAGAGACTTAAGCTTTGGCTCAGATCTCAAAAAAGGAAATAAGCCCCCACAAGTCCATACGGCACATTTCTCTGGAGGAAGAGGAGGAGATCATTGAGACATTAATGTCCATACAGAAAGCTCAACCTGAATCTATTGTCGTTTTCCCAGAAGAAAGTAAAAGGGCACAAAGACACTGGGCTGCAGGAATGGAAGGCAAGGGCCAGGGCTCTGTGGAGCACAGTGGAGATAATGGAGATAACCTGCACCGAGATGCTGGGCCAGGCAATTCTTTCTATGAGTCAGTCAATGAATCCTATTCACAGAAACAGAGTAGGCTGCTTGGACTCAGAAGTGAAAGACTCTGGTATTTCAGTGCACTTTCTTATCAGACAAATGAAGTCTGTGGGTGAGCAAGTAGCCTCATCTGTACGGGAGGGATATGATATGGGAGAATCCAGAAGGGAATGTGGGAGTCCTGGGTAACTGTCAGCCAGATCAGGTATCAAACCCACTCACTTGTTCACTTTATCATTAACGTAGGAGCAAGAATGTAATTAAAACCCAAAGAACTACCGAGCCCAGCTGCTGTCCAGCTTTGTTTGAAAAGGATCTTTGGTCTATACATGAGTCTGTATTTCTCCTCTCTCCCTCAATAAACGTGAATTGGCTGATAAAGTGTGAAGGTCCCAGGATTAACTAAGTTTCTAAGCATTGCATAAATTACGTGGCCAACTGGATGAAAGCCTGGAATTCAGACATTTATAATTCCACATAATGTTTTTTAGTTCCTTTCCCTGATTAGCGCAACTGCATATGGTTTTCTGTGTGTAATGGCCATAATAACTCAGGAGAAGTTTGTAGATGTGTGCAATGGCAACAAGGACAATATTCATTACATATTAATTCATTTTAAGTCACAGTAAGAAAATAGACTAATGTTCTCTACTGTCCCCTGAGCCACTGGATCCACACATGTTGGTGTTATCTACCCTTATGGGGTAGTGTCTTCATCTCATCCTAACTGTTCAAAATGCCTGTCACCCATCCCTTTTTTCAGTCTGGGGTCAAAGCAATGAAAGTGTAGCTCAGAATAGAAGACAAAGTATTTCTCGTGGATACAAATAGCAGTCTGCAAATCCTACACCAAATCCCACTTGAACCAACATGTGACAGACCCAGTTCTTGAATGGACCATACACATATCTTCCAGTGAAGGAAGAGAAAGTGTTTAGAATTCAGTTCTCTTGGGCCCATATCTGGACACCAAAATATCTTTAATATATAAGCATGGCTTTATTTCTAACACTTGGCACACTTTGAACTTCTGGCCAGTTCTTTGGGAACAAACTCCTACTTATTTTCTTCAGATTTACTAGAAAAGTTTAAGCTGATGATATATAGAGGGTGTGAACATTTTACTGTGCTGTGGCAGGCGGGGGCAGGGGAGAATTTACAGCTCCTGTAGCATGTGAGTTTGAACAACAAAATTGTTGGCAATGGCAAGCTGCAACACTGAAGTTTTTATTTCAAACTCGAGGAAGTCAAATCTCCAGGTGACCATATGCACTTTTGAAGATGGCAAAGATTTTCAGTTTTGGTCCCCTTACTGCAAGAAAGACATTGAGGTACTGGAGAGTGTAGAGAGAAGGACAACATGTCTGGAGCACAAGTCTTACTAAGAACGGCTGAGGGTGCTGGGGGTGTTGAGTCTGAAGAAAAGAGGGGACCTTATCACTCTCTACAACCACCTGAAAGGAGGTTGGAGCCAGGTGGGGGTTGGTCTTTTCTCCCCAGTAACATCTGATAGAAAAAACGGAAATGGTCTCAAGTTGCACCAAGGGAGGTTGAGATTGAATAACAGAAAAATTCCTTCACTGGAAGGGTTGCCAGGCATTGGAACAGGCTGCCCAGGGAAATGGTGGAGTCACCATTCCTGGTGGTATTTAAAAGATGTATAGATGTGTCACTTGGGGACATGGGTCAGTGGCAGACTTGGCAGTGCTGGGTTAAGGGTTGGACTCCATGACCTTGAGGGTCTTTTCCAACCTAAATAATTCTGTTTCTGACCACCTATTTTTTCTTCTACACTTATGACTACAGTAGTCCCAAAGTCAAGTTAGAGCAGTCAGAAAAATAGGCACGACCAAAGGAAGTGATTTTTCTGTAACACAGTTTCTCTCTCTCTGCTCTCCTGCTGCTAGCTGGCATAGCAATAGCCTTTCCATATGCTGGTATTCCCCATAAAACAAAGTGATTCCCAAGCACTGCTGTGAGAGTTTGCAGTTGGATTTTGTGGTACTGCAGCAGCAAAAACTGAGAGGTGCTGAGAATCCACCCCAGTCAGTGTAAACATTTCCAAGCCCAGGGTAGACCAACCATTTATGTTACTGATATCCATACTGGCTATGATCTCTGCCCCTCTCATGTGAGGGTAATTGTGTACTCAACCCACAAACACTAGCAGAAACAGACATGTGAGTTGAACAAACCTACCAGCCTACTATAATATATAAAACTGTGCCATGTCCTGTTAGTTTCTCAGACAAGAGCTGTTGCTGGAAAACATTTCATTTAAAAAGCTCGAAAAATAACTTTCACAAGTATATATGGTTTTAAGTGTCAAACATTTAACACGCATTTAACCATAAAAGATCTCAGTGATGAGTTTGTGAGGCTATTTTATCCACCAAGACCAGATTTTAAGATTATGTATCTGCACAGCTGAGAATTGCTGAAGTTGCAAAAGCCAGACACGTAACAGGAAACTTCATTCTTCATCCTTTTAGAGATGCTAAAGATATGTTTATGCCCCATGGGAGAAATCTGGAACCAAGACTGCACATCTTCATTTGGAAGAGTGGGTTCCAGTGATTTTCTTTGACAGGGATATACAGATTTAGGTCACGAATTTGGCTGATAAGGAGATGTTGTATGCAATGTGCACGGCAGTGTTCAGTCCAGCTTAAGGGCTTGATCTTGTTTCTGTTTAACTCAGTCTCACATTCACATGCTAGCAGTCCAATTCTGTTAGCTGCAACCATGGATAGGTTGCAAACTTTTTGACTAACTATGTATTTCTAAAGACCCCAAAACCCAACAGCTCTGATCAGTGCACTGAGGATTTAAACACTGTGTAACTGAGATCACCAGCTTTGCAGAGACATGTGACTGAGGGGAATGGAAGGCGTCCCTTATGAAAATGTCTTGTCTTTTCCTTCCATGTAGAAATGCTCACAATGACCATTTATCTCAGGAAGGTTACTGTTCTAGAAGCCTGAACAAACAAACATCTGAAGAGCTTGGGAGCCAGAAGAATTTCATCAGCAGGTTCCCCTGATTGCTTTTGAGTTGAATGATCCTACTAGTGAAATGGTGGAAGTCAACAAGCTGAAGACAGGAAATCAGCCCAGCTGCCAAGAAACTCTACAAGTCACAGGCTGGAAAATGGACATGTTTAAGCTTGCCCTTTTCCACTTGATCTCTGTTGGAACCAGCAATCTCTGTTGCCTTCCCAGCAATTTTCTAAAGGCAAAATACTCTATCATAAAAATTTGGACTTTTTGCTCCTGATTTTTCAATTAATGACACTATGCCCTATGTGCAATGCACTGTTCAAGCTCTTGTCCTAAAAACTAAATAAACAAGTGATTTTTGGGCATTTTTATGGCATCCAATGTCGTAGCACCAAAGTGCTTCAGAAAGATCTACAAATTTCTTATTTGCAGCCTTCCTCTAATATGAAGATAATTTAACCCCGTATTACAAAGAGGAAAGTGAGGAATGGAGGCCCTGAGTTGCCTAGGACTGTATTTCTAAGAGCATTTGGCATTAAATAAAATGTTACTGTTTCAAAGCCACATTTCTATCGACCATACTTGGATTTGTGAGTACTCAATACTCTACAAATCAGATCCAGGTATCTTTTAATAAGCATTTGAAAATTAGGAATTCAGAGTTGGTGCCTGTTTTTGAAAGCTTAACCCCTTGAAGCCAGATCTGAAACAGAATTTCAAGCTCTGTAAGATAAGCATCACATGAGTGGAAGGATGAAGGCACCAGTGAAGGCTTAGGTGTCTCAGAAAGGGATCTGAAATAGTCAGCAAAATGATAAGGAACAGTGTGAAGTCAGCACTCCTCACACGCCACAACATAGGCCATCCAGTGCAGACAAAGGATGAGCCTTAAAAACATGAAATATTAGGGGGAAAAAAATAGTGAGTCTCATAGAACATACTCACTCTCACAAAGAAGCTACAGGGAGACCTGAGCCTTGAATCTCTTTGTCAAAGTTCCTTTTGTTAAAATTCCCTGCTGCCTGTGCTTTCTGGGGACTGTATATAATTTGCTACAATTTTTAAAGGTGGTTGGTAGAAGAAAAACACTTCCTTTCCCTGTCTGAATGATAAAGTAGTGGTTAATTTCAGGAAATAGATGCCTTAAGCTGCCTCCCAAGTCTGACCATGGGACTTACTCTCTGAGCTGGAGATTACTTTAGCCACAAAGCTTCTGGTTACTGCCCATCTTTCACATCAGAGACGCGCACTAAAAAACTATCAATACAACAACTCAGGGAAAGACAACAACACCATGAAGGAGGGCAAGAGATTCTTTAGTCTAGTGACAAAGCCAGCCATCAAGTAAGTGGACACGGCCTGGAATCTACTCTTTAATTTGGACTTTGGAGTTATCCAGTGATTACTGTGAAACGGTGTCTCTGAAGACAAGACTGGAGATAAGGTCTTTAGCCTTCTAGCTGAATGGTATTTCAGGCTTCTGACCTCTTTTGCTTGCTCTTCCAGCTTCTACTGGCTGGGTGCAACTCAGCCCAGACCATAGTTCTAGCACACTACCTAGCTAGCAAAGAAGAGGTGGATAAGCCTTTAAATACTTTCCAAAGGCAGAGTTGAATGTGCAGGTTCTTTCTCCTAGGAGCGTGCTCTAGAGGAGGAGTTACACTAATTCCTACTCTTTGACCTTTTGGAAAGCAAGTACTTGCATTGTAAAGAAGAAACTGATGTGCTTTAAGCATTCTCCGTAGTGGCACCAGACCAGCTCTCTCAGTCCTGTCAAAATCCATTTGTTCTGTAATTGCTAATGGATATCTTCTCTATATTTGTCTCCAAGCATCTTAAGTACTGCTATCTTGTGTTACAAGAAGCAACTACTGTGGTACAATTCCCCAGTAGTCAGAGGCTGCATCAGAATTTTCCCTGTTTGGAGCTGAAGCTCTGAAGTTCCATCCTTGCTCCGTTTCAGGCATTTCACATGTATCGTTTTCTTAAGAAGGTGACCTCTTCTCAGCATCACAAAAGCTTTTCTCAGCATCTACTTTTAAGCAAAATCATATTTCCCAGAACATCATTCAGTCACTAAAATCACAAGGCTGCCTTGCTTTTTCCTGTAGTTCTATGTCTCAGTCAGCATGTGTCCTCCAGCAGCAAGTAAATGAGAGCGGAACAATGAGACAGGAAAGAGTCTCCCACTAAACAGGTTGTTCATTGATTTTTGGTGCTGAAGTATTATTCTGTAATATTTACCCTTAGGACTCTGAGGAATATACCATCTATTTCTCTACATGTAAAGTATGTCGATATTAGTAAATTTAACAGTGTCAGAACAATGCTCAGACCATGAAATTCAATTGCTTGGGCTGTGTACAGCTCTGGCACAGTTTTGTCTCACACCAACTAATGCTCCCCCAAGCAACTCTAAGCCACAACCAACTTCTTATATAGTTCAGGAGTTATGACAGATGAAAGGCCATCCCAAAAAAGAAGTTTGGATGCAGCCATCATGTTACAGAGGCTGAAAACAGTTACTACAGGTGTGTCAAATACGCTAAAGATCAGGGTATGACTGATCCCAGCAAATGAAGTGGAAAGTTACTGCTGGGTAAAAACATTTTCTGTGTAGCCCCACTAGAGGGTGCAGACGCACCCGTGCTGCCCTCAAGACTGACTTGTATGTTTCTGAGACCTGGAATTTCCAGGGTTTCTCGGGAGTATTTGAGGGAAAGAGCTGAAAGAATCACACCTTGCTGTCCTCTACAAATCAACTTTCAGCAGCAGCAGCATGTAACCCAAAGTCTTTCTTCCTCCCGTTAACTGCAGGTGTTAACTGTCAACACCCTCTGTCCTCATCTACCTCGAGTTTGTACTACCGGTTTTCCTTTTTCTTTTTATTTTGGTCTCATCCTCACCATTTCAGTGCTTACTTATCCACAGTTTCCCACCCTATCTCTCACCACTGCCTGTGTTCCAGGGGGATTTCCCTTTGATCCCTGCACTGCTTGACAGTCACAAGGTGAAGCGACAAAAGTACAAAGGAGGCTTAGTCGCACAGCTTTCAACTGCTGAACCATTGTAGCCCTAAACTGAGGTCTACTCAGTGTATCCAGGATTCTGGGAAAACAGGATTTCAATTGGGCATGATTTAGCAAGTCTCAAAGACCAATCACGTTTTTTAGAATTTGGGAGGGAAGAGGGGGAGGTGGGAAAGAAAGAAAGAAAGAAAGAAAGAGAGAAAGAATCTTATTTCTGCCTTTGTGCTTACTCACCTACTCCAAGCAGAGGCTTTGTGTTCCCGAATGTTCCCTTATTGCCTCATGCAGCTAAGCTCTGCATGTAACATCCTGCCAAAGAAAATGCAAAACTTTTCATCTTAAATGTTGACCAGACTTACAGGCAGCTCCTTAAGGAATTTTTGTCGCCATCTCACCGCTGATGTTTCCGTGCTGCAGCAGATCAGATTTCCTCTATGAGTAAGATCTGCAGAAAGGAACAAAAGCCAAATCTTTTAAGAATCATAAAAAAAAAAAAAAAAAAATCTAAATCTAAAGGTAATAACAGTGACACATTGACTGATAAGCACTGATAGCATTTTCTCTTTTCTTTCACAGTCTTAAATATATGGTTCACTAGCTGTAAAACATACCTGTGCAGGACTGCTAAAGCTTCAGAATACAGACATCTGAAGATAAAGAGAAGATAAAAGAGCACATACTTCTTTTTGGCTTGCTATTTTCCCTTCTCATTTTTGCAGATGTGAATCAGGTGCAGTGTATCTCACAGTGAGTAGCCCCAGCTGCTGCTTCATGACCACAGCAAGGTGTAATTTCTGTTCTTATTTCAAGACTTAGTCAGCAGTTGGGAGAGCGAGGATTTTCTATTCACCAGCTGCTGAGCTTGAATTCCTCATGCAGTAGTGTGAAAATGTGACACAAATGTGCAGCTCTTGATGACCAAGCTTACAGATCCCTGGCCCCAGCCTGGACAACTCTTGGACCCTCATCAGTCTGTGCACAAAAAGGCAGAATCTCTCTGTTAGGATATCAATGAGAGCTGAACCCCAATATTTAAATATTGAGCTGTTGTACGAAGCAGACACAGATTTCTCTCTCCCTTTCTCTGAGTGTTTAGCTTTAGTCAAATATTCATCAACACTGAAAAATAAGATTATCAATGGAAAATTTCCATAAGGACAGAAGGCTTTCAATCAAAAATACATGAAACCAGACTGGTTTCATGAAATCTGACATTCCCAGATTCAACGACGTAGAAAATTAATCTCGTGGGATATTTCTGATTGAGTAGCAACTAAATTTAGACAAAAATCGGATTATATTACCCACTTTAAACCTATTTTAAATAACAACCTTAACTCTCAGGCTGAGTCCCTCTCAGATTTCCTGTGTATAAATAGTAAGCCCAAGCGGAACACCAGCTTGACTTTCCCATTTGAGAGCTGGCAGTAAGAATTGTCAAGCCAAAACAACAATTCCACAGACACTTAATTATAAATTGAGCTCATTTCATCCAGGAATTCTGGAGGCAGTAGTCAAGGTCCAAACTGTAATGTCATTTCTGTAATGTCATTTTTCAGAGCAGAGCTACATTTTTAAGCTCCTTTTGCACGCCGTGAAGAGCATGGGAACAGTGTCAATAAATATGCCTGATTAGAAAGCCTCCCTTCTGTCCAGCTGAAAGCTTTGCAAACATTAGTTGTCAGCAGTGAAGCCCCCTGAACTTCTGTTTCAAAACAACTTTTTATCTGGAAACTATGCAAATGTGAAGTGAAGTTTTTGAATGGCAATAAGTGTGCAAAACACCAACACGTATTTTAAACTCAGGGTGACAGAGTCTTGGTGTGTGTTTATTTTCGAGGACAGAGGAGTCTACCACAAGATAACTTCTTGAGGCTGAGTTGTGTCTGAGTTTCTACCCTCTGGCCACTTGACCAGAACGCAGAAGTTACTGTGGGAGACCAAACTTTCCATAAAAGGAATGACCTTTCTAGTATTTGTTTGTTTTCAGCGCTGTCACACATAACCCTACGCATAATGTATGCCACCCTCCGACAGAGGTGTGCACCCTTTTCCCACATCAAACAAAGATACTGATGCTGAAAGAGAGCACTGCGAGCAAACATTTTAAATCCCCTGAGCTGGCCTTTTCTGCACTTATAGTCATCAGTGAAAGCAAAATTATATCCACAGGCAGATGCATCTGAGTTGAACCCAAACTCACGTTGCAAGACAGAAGGTGAATACCCACTTTCAACAAATGTACCTGAAGTGATGCTAAAATCTGGAGGCAGAAGCAGTGGGTAAGATGCTGGTTGGTGATGGGATGCCTGGGTTCAGTTTGCTCTTCCCACACAAAGCTGCTGAGCACTTTCCCTTGAGCTATGCCTATGCAGTAACTGGGAAATGTGACTGCAGGACGGTAGGCACACCTCAGCCAGCTTTCCTCCAGCAAACCGTGGCATAGGCTGCAAGTGTTTACCAACTAAGGCCATACAGACCCGTAAGGAACTGCAAATTGCTTAGCATTGATGTTCAAACTGAGAAGACTAAGGCTGATGCAAATGCTTCTACCCATGCCATAGCCTCTTCCCTAGCAGAATGGTGATGTGCTCTCTGGTTGTGTCTGAACTGACACAGCTGTTTGCAAGGGAAGACTGGGGTTCTTGATCAGATTGCCTGCACTGGGGAGCTGCAAAAACCAGGGCACAAGTCTGGCAGTAGCTGGGATTCATCTGAATTCCCCATTTGTAGATGCAGTGACAAAACTTTAAGTGGCTCATTGAGGCTGTTGAGGGTGAAATTCATTGCAGAGGTCCAATTGCTACTGTAACGGCAATCTCACAAGTAGGGTGGAAGTGATTTAGGAATGAAGTCCCAATGTGGAGGGAAATTATGTGTCTGAATCAAACCAATGCTGTTAAAAGTCCTAACTAGATTCTCCTGACTCCTATGTATAAAATCCAGAAAGTGTTTATACCAAATATTCAAGGAGTCAATGTCCAAATATTAAAACTGATTACAAGCAAAGACTTAAAACCCAAAAATGCCAAAAACCCCCTGAGTCTTAAAAAACCCACAAATGCCATACCAATGTATGATTTCACTCAGGGATCAGCACGGCACATGCAATTTCCCTCTCTGTATGGTGACCTGATGACAGCACATTATTACAATAACTGCCCCATGGATGGCTATTTTATGCTTCTTTCTGAACTATTAAACAAAACAAAAAGTTTTGCACACAAATACTCTCTTTCCCTGTCTATTAAGAGGCAACAAATGCTGTATGCAAAAGTGCACTGTGTTACGGGGCTTCCTTCTGGTGCCGTCAGTCTGAGTTCAGCTTTTATGCATCGAAAGACCCTGATGAAATTGTATCATTTTACGATATGGTTCCACGCTTCTGTGTGTATGTTGGGCTGTTACAAACCTCCGCAGCAGTCTCAAGATGAGTACGGTACATGACTCTGCAATAGCTAGAGATAGATATCAGGTCCAGATTTACAACTAAAACTGGTCCAAAATTATCTGGGTTTGATTTTTTTTCTGTCTCCCAATATGTAGAAGCTCATTCTTCCCCTTTCTAAAAACAGAGTTGAAGACACACTATGATTTTTACTACTCTCCTCACTAAAGTAAACTGTGCACCTGAGAACTCCTTATTCTGATAGTGGTTTTTTCAGAGTGAGCTCCTTAAAACTCGCAATGAGTTTTCTTTCTCGTCTACTGCACTATTTGCTGTAACAGTTCTGACTTCTAAATATGTGCAACATAATTTCGTAATTATCTTTGCTCTATTTTGAAGCCATACAGTTCTACATTTATTTCTATAGCTCACAGTCATCTGGCACAAAGAGACACACGTACTTTTTGGATTGCAATGAACTTTGTTCTCCCTTCAGATGTAAATAATAGAAAATAGAAAAATCAGTCTTGACTGAGTCTGGCTCCTCTGAAAAACTATTATGAATAAACAATGAAGAAGTGAAAAGAAGTACTCCTTACCTGGTCTGAGAGGTACAGTGCACCTTGAAAGCCTCTTAAATGACACCGAAGAAATAGAAATAGTTGAAAGTTTTTACTCATCCAACCAGAGGACTCAGGAAATGACTATTTTGAAATGATTAACTCCTTCCTCACTTCGGAGCCTTTCAAGTAGAGTTCCACTGCAGTTTGGCAATGAATGCTCTGCCCTACATATGATTTCTGTTTCACACTGAGAATATGCAGGTGGCCAAAGGAGAAGACTATCACCTCCACGGCAGAGAAAAACTGCAGTGTTTTCTGCATACCGGTGACCAAGTACATTTTACTGTTGAGTGACGCTTATGTAATGAAGTGTAGAAATGACTTAGAGTGATGGCTTGACCTCCCAACTCTCATTTATAGAAGAGGTTTAGAGCAATGGAGCTATATTCTCAGCATGATTTCAGGGTTGTGGTGCTCAAGAGATCAAGGTAAAAAACTAGGTTATTTGAAGGAGTGGCATCCATTGCAGCCTGGACAAGCATTTGATGTTCATATAGTGTATGATACTTTTATACACAGAGGGTCTCCAGCTGAAAGTCATGCACCTGGAAGCATCAGGAGTTAGTCCTCTGTACATAGAAACCCTCTGTGCCTAAAATCCTGTTTCCCTTGCCTAAATCTATCTGTTTGACTAAAAGGCATTTCTGAGACCGAGCTTATAAACACCCGCTAGCCTGAAAGCTGTTAAAGGCCAGATCCCCACAAGAGCACAGGCTACTTCTGGGGAGTGGACACCTCCACACTCAAGGTGGCACCTGGGCTTCTGAGCCTGTGGAGAGATCCTGTGCTGGGGATTTCTGAGACAGGGATGGGGTTGTCTTACCTAGCTCTGGGCATTTGCACTGCAGATGTCTACACCAAAGCTTGTCATTCAAGGCACTCTTGGATATAAGCAGTGGAAAGAAACAGACCTTTGCAAGATTCTTTATCTGGGAGTTTTAGCACCCAAATAAGAGTTCCTTCTGTTATATAGATATATATGCTTTTATGGTTTTTTAATGCAATCAAGATTTTATAAAAACTACAAAAAAATCCTTACTCTCTGCAAGTTAAGTTTTACCTTTGACTTCTTAGTGATTATTTCCAGTAACAAAGACTCAAGAGGCATGCTCCCACAAGACACTGATGAGGCTGGTCTGCACTTGAAGTTTATCGTTTTACCACAAAAGTAATGAGGATACTCAGGATCCTTGGTCTGAGCAGGCGCTTAGTTGCTGTCTTGGAATGGAGGCCAAAACATTTGTGAGACTGCTCAAGCTATGGCTATTGATGATATAGCTTCATATGCAGAAACACCAGGGCATTTTACTTTGAACATGGTTACAAGACAGAGACTCAAGTTCTTGGTTTAACTCCTCTCACTTCCACATACAAAAAATTGAAACCAACTGTCAGTCTTCTCACCATGAGCCCACAGGTAAACAGGAAGGAGTTGCAGTCTCATAGCTTCAAAGAGTGCAAAACATATTGAATCAGACCCCCTAAAAACTCCTCCTAAATATGAGATTGCTTCTTTGGTTGTTACTATTTTTAACAACAATCTTCTTTTAGTTCAAATATAGCAGGCTAGAAATAGAGCTTTTTATTTTCCACACTTCGATCCTTAAGGTTACAAATAATTAAAATTTGGCAACTCTTAATTCATTATCATTTTAAAAGATGCTTTCCCCTCTAAAACTGGGGAAAGAAACTTTCAGAATGAAAAGACCCAGCATGTACTTTTGGTAAAAAACCATGAAATTCTACAGTCCTAGAGTATTATAATGAGTATATGCAGTAATTAATGCTGCATTGCAATATACTGTGATATAGCATAACATATTATAATGAAAAGAAAACGATTTAATAATAAAATAATAATAATTACTACTACTTCTACAAGGTAATCAATTTGATGACATTTATTTGGCCATGCTAAAATTTCCTCAGAAAGCAATTAAGTGCTAAGAAAGCATTCCTCTAAAGACTGGTCATGTCTTTCAGAATGATTGTGAGCAACGGTGTGAATTTTTATAGATGAGTTTCCTTTGGGTGGAGTCCACATTTAGCTTCTCACTGAGTTCAGCAGGCTCTGGAGTCCACTTTGAGAGTCTTCCGTGGAGCTGTCTAAAGCAGTCTACGTGTATTTGGGTTCCCGCCTTTGCTGGTAAAAAGTCTGCAGTTCAGCTGTGTTCTCCTGGGACACAGAGACTTTTGTGTAACATATTTTAGACTAGTCTGGTGACATTTCAGACTTTTTTTTTTTTAAGTGATGTTAGAAAGCTCCTCAGTATCTCTCCAGTGCAGAGGTTTTCCTCTAGGGTCAATCCCTAACAGCCTTGAGGTCGACCTGACTATGGCTCTGGCTCCTGGAGCCCAGAGGAAGCAGATATAGATGGGGATCTGATTTGCACAAGGCCCTGAGGGCTACCCAGCCTGAGGCCACACCAACCCTTTGCATTAAAAAAAGAGAAAAAATATACGGTTTTGAGGAGCTGCACTAAGGCCGAATGTGATTATTCATTAACAGCAATGTCATTCCCAGAGAAGCAAACACTGGGTTCTCTTCTGCAGCTGAGGAGGGTCTGGAGGAATGCAGAATTGCAGGCTAAATGCAGGACCTGCTTTGAGGTCTCTCTAATGGACCTAGCCTGTCATTCTATGAGCAGAGGAAGGTCTAACCGTGAGAGGACATGGCACAATGTTAGCTGTGACATGAAAACAAGAGAGATGCAAGTTGTCATTCCACCTTCCCAAAGGGATCCTCATCTCAGCTTGAGCTGAGCTGTGCAGCTCCAGTTGGAGCTCAGCTTTAAATGCACTGGGAGACAAAGAGATCAGCATCTTGCACAGGGGGTGGTGGGAGGTCTGTAAGTGCAGTGATATGGGAGTGTGACAGTAGGCAACCTCCAAAAAGAAGCCCTGTGATTTGGGAGTGAGAAGATGGAAGGGTAAATCTGTATGGAAGTGAGAGAAGGTGGCAGGAGCAAGGGAAGCTGAGAAAATGAGTCCCTGAACTGTGGAAGCAGGACAAGCAGAACAGAGAGGGAGGAAAGAGTGTCTAGTGAATCCATCCTGTATCATAGCAAAGGTGAAGGAAAGGAGAAGACTTTTCTGAGAACTTCTGCTTCTCTGTCATCCAGCACCAGGAGGTCTTGAGCAGATCTCCAGGGCTCAGGTGCTTGATCCATTCTAGGCAGGTGACATAACCATGGCATTAATTGTCCCATAGCAAGGTGAACTTTTTAAGGAATGAATGGCAGGCAGGCAACCAATGAAAAGAATGGGGAGACCCCGACTCAAAACCAGTCTGATTATCTCACCTGTGGAGCTCTCCAGAAAGGAGACATTCCCATCAGCTCTTAGGGAATAAGCAGATGATCTTGGCCAATTACTTCTAGTTAGATTCATTACAGATGTTCTAAACCCATGGAGGGGTGGTGTGGTGAGAAGGGAGAGAGAAAAGAGGGAAAAGCCCTTTTTCCTTGCACATGAGATGTGACTTGGTTCCTTTCCCAATGCCACAGCCTTCAAGGGTCAAAACATTTTGTCCCTCAGATATTAAACCTTCAAACTGCAGGTTTGTGTAATGTTGCCCAAGAGCAAATGAATGGGAAAAAACCTCAAATCGAAAAAATTCATGTCAGTGTTTTCAAACTGACATATTTTTGTTTCAGCATAGGAAATTTCTGTCATAGGAAAATGAGTGCTGCTGCCTAATTCAGTGGCAATGGTAATAGCAAATGATATGGGTCATTGCTTTGTATGAGATGGGCCTTCCATCCTCTGGGAGAGCATGTCACTCACTGGACTGCAGTCTTTTGGGGCCAGGATCTCTCAGACTAGATCTGTTCTACCACAGCCAGGGAAACGTCCTACTTTTTACACTCAGGTGAGTGTCTGGTCACACCCCTGAACCGAACTGTTTCAAGACTTTCAGAGTCTCAACATCTCCTCCCTTCCAAACACACTCACACTTGCCCCTTGGTTTCTATGCAAAACTGGAGGGAGTCTCCAAAGCAGACTCCCAGCATATGTTTTTCTTGCAGTAAAGGTTCAGGGGAGTGAGACCTTACTGCAAGCAAGAGGTGAGAAAAAGTCTAGGAAGGAACAGAGGGAGAGTGATGACAGAGGGGAGAGGAGAGTTAATACTCTATGATGTGCAAGGGGGTGGAGAAGCAAGGGAGAGAGAAAAGAGGGAAAAGCCCTTAGGTAGGATGAAGCCAAGGGCACAGCCTGCAAATGAGGAATAACCAGGTTCATCAGATGCATTGTGGCATGTATCAGAGGGCAAGTTCAGATGCAGCATTTGTCTTTCCTGTTCGATGTTGTACAAAATATTGAAATACTCTCAGTGCAGAATAAATCTGTGGTCCGGTGACTGGTGACTGTTCCTGGGAGGGAGGTGATGCTTGGAATGAGAACCAAGAGGTGTCTTATTTTCCTGCAGCTGAAACTAAACTCCACTTTGTGAAACACCAGAGCTCTGCTTTCAGGTGTGTAGCTGCCACCTCACAGCATTCCTGTGAATCTAGCTGTCCCTAGACTCCCTAAAAACATTTTTAGAAAAAAAAATCCCAAATGAAAAAATGCATCTGGACTGAAACAAAAAATTTAATCAGCACAAAATAAAGTACATATTTCTTGAATGAGTAGAAATTAATGAAATTCTTATCTCTAATCCTCACCATGTTGGTGTTTTTAAGGTTCTAATCACTCTGTCATTGCTGTTTTGATCACTGCCTCCATTGTGGTGGTTCAAAAACTGAGTCTGAATAAATCCACCTGCACAGCACAAGCAGCTAGAGCCATAGCTTGAATTGACTCAGCTTTGAGAAAATCTTTAACTGCCTTTGAAATAGTTTAGAAAATTGCATGTTTGCTGACAGACTGCTGGTCTGACTAACCCTTACAAGGCAGATTTCAGTTTGATAATCCTGATACTCAGTCAGCCTTTAAAAGTGACTTCCCCTTGCTCTTCTTTTTATTTCAGGGTGTTATCGCTACATAAATGAGTCTCCCTTAATTTTCCAGTCATTGTAAAGGAGGAGGGAAAAAAAAGTGCAGGCATCAGAATTTCTTATCTAGTGTGTAGTTATTGGAGGTATTTTCCACCAGTCATGTAAAGTCCAGTTCTGTTTGTCATTTGTAATTTTTAAAAAATGCATCTAAATTTCAGCCTAAGGCCTAGACTCAGGACTGAGAACCTCAAGTGTTGATTCTGTGGCAGAAGTGTTGAAAGGAGGCAGGATCCAAGACCTTGGTCTATCAGGTTACTGCATTTCACAGAGGGAACTTTCTCTCAGACAGAGATGAGCAGAGTGATCAGAAATTCACCCAAGGGAACTTGGGTTGGGAGGAAATGTAGTCAGTTGTTGCCATTTTCCAGTGATCTCTTTGAGCTGTGCCCCTGAGAACAGGCAGACATGGCCACACCCCCACTGCTCTCAAGCCCTCCCAAAGCGTGGGTCAGCTCAAGAGACAAATCTCTGTGGTCCTGCAGAAAGCAGTGGTCCCTCTATACTCTTATGGCAGAAGGAATTGAGTGTTACCCCAGAACTGAACTCTGTCTTGGGTCTCTGTCCCACAGTTCTGAGGAGATGCCAGTAAAACCATGGCAACCAAAGCAGACATATTCTTGGGTCTCAGTTTCTGGGATCATGCCTTGAAACACCTAGGGACTGACCAACTGAAATCAGTATGGGCAAGGCTTTGGTCCAAAGCCCTGTTACTAGGGACAGGACATGTTCATCCAACCAGTTCCTACTCCACCAAATGACCCACCCGAACGATCTGCCTTTTGAGCCCTTCTCTCTCCAGCTCAGAGAGAAAGGATGTAGGGAGGGCCCATGTCAAAGGCCTTACAGAAGTCCAGACAGTCAATACCTCTTCCCTTGTCCACTGCTGTAGTCACTCCGCTGTCAAGGGCCACTTGGTTATTCAGGCAGAACTCGCCTTTGGTGAAGCTGTGCAGACTGTCCTGAGTCACTTTGCTGTTCTCCACGTGTCTCAGCATAGCTTCTGGGAGGATCTGTTCCATGATCTTCCCAAACACACAGAGGAGGCTTACAGGTCTGTAGTTCCCACGGTCCTTTCTACGTTTTTTAAAGATGGGTATAATGTTTTCCCTTTTTCCAGTTACCAGGAAATTCACCTGACTGTCATGACTTTTGGAATATCATAGAGACTGGCTTGGTAACTACAATGGCCAATTCCTTCAGGACTCTGGGATGCATCTCATCAGGTCCCATAGTCTTATGCACAGCCATGTTCCTCAAGTGGTCAGAAATCTGATCTCTGACAACGGGATGCACTTTGCTCCCCTAGACCCTAGTTATCAAGGCTGTTTGGTCCCTTGCCCACAAGACTTGTTTCCTGCCAGACCTCAGTAGCCAGCCCAGACACTTCAGTGGCTGCTGGGCAGGAAACCAATGCTTCCTGTCTGCCTGTTCCCGATTAACCAAGGTCAGGGATATAATACAAGGTTTGGGTTGGAAGGAACCTTTAAATATCACCTAGTCCAACCCCAAATGAAGGACATGAAAGTGGGAAAGCCTTTCCTCAGGCTGACCAGCTTCCTAGATCCTTGTAACCACTCTGTCTAACTCTTGGACAAAACCAGCAGGAAAATGGTCAGCTCCTGAAAAGTCAATACCTAGGGATGCAAAGTATCTTCTGTGGTTAAAAAAAAAAATTAGAATCCTTTGGGTTTGTTTTTGCTTTTTGTTTTATCAACTAAAGTGTTTCACAGGTTTTTTTTAAGCTATTTGAAAAGTGGTTTTTTTTGTTTTGCTGCCCAGATGTACATGTGACAAACTGAAATTTGGCCAGTAGATGCTTTAGAGCAGCCATTTGCTCTCAAGCAGAGGGTGCTGAAAAAGGAGTCTGTGGCTGTTGCATACAGGATGGTGAGATCCCTGCAGGTTTTGGATGTGATTTTTTCCCTGTTGTCCTCATCTTGCATCACACAGCTGCTGGGAAAATGTGCTCACACATGTTTGGGTAAGCAGACGCTGTCAAGTCTTGACTGCCACCAAAAATCCATTGAAGACAAATCTACTTCTACCCCCAAGACAAGGTGTGCAAAAAGCAAGCCCGCCTACAGAACAAGAAGAGAAAACAACAGGTGAAAGAGTTACCAGCTGGCCAGCACCAGCAATTCCACCTACCAAGACAGGGGGTTGTCATCTGGGTCTTTAAGAAGGCTCAGGATTAGGCCCACCAGGGAGGTGGGAAAACTTTTTTTTAAACTGTTAAAAGGTTGTTTTTCAGACATTGTATAAGACGTCCTATTTGTCTCTAACTTTTCACTCATTACAAACGGATCACAGGAAGGAAGTACTCCACCCAATTTCTTAAATTATCACACACCATTGCTTAAAGGTGTCATCTGTGTCTCAAGAGAAGTCTGGTTTTACCCCTTCTTTTTAAGAAAAAGAAAAGAGGAAAATAAAAAAACCCAGATGATCTTACTGCTTTTTAATTATTTATTGTATGGTTGTTATACCCAGAAAAGCTCTTGATTTTTCCAGACACACATTTGCTAAAAAATCTTTTCAGTAAGATATGAAAAAAAAATTAATGTTATTTCTTTCAGAAAGGGAATGATGTGTGTAAGAGGGGAAGGTTGGGTCATGCATATTTCCAAAGGGCTCTGTATTGCAGTTTAAATCTGCAGCTTGGATTCTATTCCTATGATAAATGCATGTGTCTTGTACTTTTAGTCTTATAATTACTCCTGAGACCATCACATAAAGAAAAAATGAGGGTCAAATTATGTTCCCTGTGGATGCTGAAATGCTGTTAGCAGGGAAATTTTCTCTTCTTGCATTCATTCTGTGAGAACTTTTCCTTTACTGTGTAAGCTATGTAAACAATAGATAGGGTTTTTGTAAATAGCATTCATATCTGGTATCTTCTGACCTTGTGTACATTATATTAGGAAAAAAACATTTCTAAGTGGGTGTCTGAGACTTTGACCAATAACCCTAGGAGAAGTGTGAACACTGTTCAATTGCTTTATGGAACTAGAATATATAAATGGTATTGTAAATTCAATAAATAATTCATTCCTTGCTCTAGACTCCTGCCTCACTGCATCTCTAAACCCCTGCTTAGAAACCCACAGTTCCCACCTCTGCTAAGGTGCAAGTAAAACCATGGCAGCTCCTGGAATGATTCCAGTATTCCTGACATCCTCATTGCCTTTGCTTGCAAAGCTGTGCATTCAAAATGTTCCCATTCGGGGCAGGGCACGTACTTCAATGCGACTCAGGCAAAAGCCTGCTGGCTTATGGCTCTTGTGTTGGAAGGGCAGTGGGGAGGAGAAAGAAGTGAGGAAGTGAGCAGCATGGGTGAGGAAGGTTTTACAGGAGTGCCCAAGATGCTGGGGACGAGCTGTCTGGGGCGCTTGCTGTGGCAGGTGTCCTTTTAGCTGCAGGTTTCCAGAGGAGCGGCAGCCTCACAGGTAAACCTGCTGGCTTGGACAGCCACAGTGCTCCGGCTGCGGCTCCACTTGGGCTCCTGTGAGGCACGGCTGAGACCCTATGGAGCTGCTTTTGTGGCCGAGGCTCCCCGGCAGCAGAGTGGACCCGAGACCAAACCTTGGGCAGCAGGTGAGGCTGTAAGGCCAGTGCCTGGAGGGAGGAGAGATGCAGAGCACCAGGTTGATTTTCTGCTGCGCCGTGCTTTGCCATACACTTCAGATACTTGGGGGTACATAACATGACGGGCCGTGCCCGGGAATGGCTGATAAAGCACAAACATAATTAGGAAATGTACATACAATGTGTTAACACTCGATGATCAACAGCACAGACACTGATTGCAAAGAGGAAACTAAATTTACGTAGACAGACTGAAGATATCTGTGGATCTTTCTGCCATTCAGTTTTTAACTGCAGGCTCTGTCAACCCATCTGCACTTACCCTTGACCCAGGCAACAATGTATTTTGCTCTCAGTCCAGATATTTCTTTGCTCCATGACTGAATGTTTACTGTATTGTCTTGAGTCATTTCCTTTAGCAATGCAAAAGGGAAAGAAGCTTTGGAAGAACTTTTTTAAGTCCAAGAAATGTAGTCCAACAGGGTGCAGGGCCCCTGCACTAATGTACACCTTGCATTTCTAACTCAGAGACATTCATACCCTATAGTATGCTGATGCCAAGGAAGATCAGTTCTTTTCTTACTATTCATACTGAGCTATTTTGTGATGATAATTGTCTTCCAAACAAGTTGCAATTTTTCTGGCAGAGAGCAGTTTAGCCTTTTCTGTCTTTTTTACAAATAGAGCTCTAAAATAGCCCCCCAAAAAACATGAAATGTGTATCTCTTCCACATTAAATGTATATCTCTTCCAGATTAAATCTATTTTCAGTTCTGCAATTCTTTTTTCAGGAAGTTCTCAGCATATCTTCATTTCCAATGAATGTCTCAGGAATGTATCTGAGATCTTCATTTGTGCCTTTTGTTGAAACTCTTTGCAGCACAATAACAACAACGGGATCAAAGTGGAGACTGTTTAATGCCAACAAAAGCTTATACAACCTCAAACAAACTTTCGGTTTGGCAATATAGGCTAACTGGATTATTGCTATCACTGTTTCAGGCATATAGCACATCATAAAAATCCTACACAAAACAAAGTTGAAAGCACCAGTGTGCTTTTTAGTTTCCCTGAACTGTGTACAAGAGGAAGTTAAAAGTTTTCAGTAAGAAGTTTTTGAATAATTGTGATGCCATTGGTAGTGAGCAGGGAGGGAGCACAGAGACCAGTGAGCTAAAGCAGCATCTCTAATGTAAGCAGTGTTTCTTAACAAAAATATAGGTCAGGGCAACAAACACGTCAAAGTGAGCTGCTGTCCATCATTCCTGCACTGAAAAGTGTGATGTATCTTCCTAAATTAAAGAGTTGAAGGAGGTGCACACCAGAGGAGCAGATTTGAACATGTCAAATGGTTGCAATGTCAAGTGACCAGTTCCTGGGCAGTGCCTGAGGCTTCTGTGTGCAGCCTGAGCTGGAGCATCACCTCCTTCTGCAGAAGGCAGCATCTGCAGGGTGACAGGGAGCGGGGCTGAGGAGCTGGCTCCTTCCTGGGGATAGCAGGCAACGCAGACACTTGTGCTGTAAAATGAAGGGCTGCTGGTCAGTTTATGGGGGAATTTCACAAAGGGAGCCCAAGGCATCAGGCAGCTACAGGATTCCTGCCAGAAGCCTGGGCTGGCAGGGGAATGGGCAAGCAGAGGGCTGGCAGGGCAGTGTGCAGCTTTTGGTCTTGGGCATCTTCTCTGTTTTGGTACCTAATGATGGCAGAGTTGTAGCATGGATTTGGTGATCTCTACTCAAATTGCTTTACAAGGCAAAAATAGAAGGTCCTTCTTTTTTTCTTTTTTTTTTTTTTTTTAATGGAATAAAGCCAAATGAGTAAAGAATAAACACAGTATTTGATTTATTTTAAAAATTTATATATTATATATTTTTAAGGAACAAGTGCCTTTACAGATCAGAAACCTTTTCACCTCTTAATTTTCATCTCAGAAAAGAATATACATTTTCATCCATAAATAATTTTTTTTAACAGTTATTTTCTGCAGTATTTAACATGTCTCCTAGTTGTAACAGCAATTTAGGTATGGGTACATAATGCATCACAAGAGTGTGTTCTCTTAGGCACTCTGAATAGTTGTTCCACCAAATAATGTATGCTTTTACCCCCAGACAAGTAGGATTTCTTTCTCTGGTGAGGAAGCACATGCTACTACTGTGCTGGGAATAGCTTTGTGGCACCTGCCTTGCTCTATGCTAGAGGTGTCCTTCTCAAGAGCAGAGATGGGCAATCAGCCTAAAGGCAACCTGCTTTTACACCACCCAGCTGCTCATTTTCCTGTGACTCCCATCCCCCTGGGAAGGCATGTGGGGGTCACTGCTTGCTGCTCCTCACCCCACAATTTGCCACAACAGAAACTGGAGGAGAGAGGTGAGAGAAAGCTGGAGATTGAAAAGCATCATCCCAGTGTGAATGCAGTGAAAGTGCCTCCATCCCTCCCTGGGTTTCCTCCCTGTGCATTATGTGGGTTTTCACTTTTCTCATCCATCCTCTGAAGAGGACCCACTGGCCACCTCAGAAATTCTAATTTTCACCTGCCACAGCCCCTGCTGCTGCAAGGTTAGTGAGATGTATAGAGAATCTTGGGCCAGTACGAGAGAAGACAGGTAATGGTGCTTCCTGGTGACTTCTGCCATGATGCTGAGCTCCTGAAGCCACAAACCCAAATTAAGTGTCCTTAACTAACTAGTAGCCACCATGATATAAAAAAGATACTAAGCCATTATAAAGTGTCCAAAGGAGGCCAATGAAGACGGTGAAGGGCCTTGAGGGGAGGCTGTGTGAGGAGTGGCTGAGATCACTTGGCTTGTTTAACATATTTTTGTAGCTCTAATGGAGACATGGGAAGCAGCAATAGCTATGCCAGTTAAGGTGGCCAACCTGCTGGCCCACTATGAGCCACTTCTCCTACATAACCTGGACACCTTTGGGGACGCAGAATCCAGTGGCAGAAAAACAAGCCAGTTTGGCTGACTGGGAGCAAAAATTCAGTCCAAAAGCATCTGCAGCAGCATTTTCTTTGGTTCTCATTGACCAATTCAGCACCGAACAAACTCCTAAGAAGTGGCTAGAAGCCAAATGAGAAAAGCGAAAAAGAAAATATTCAAGAAATTCTTTGTTTCCTATGTAGTCAGGCACTATGGCTTTGTGAAAAGGCTAAGATCTGAAACAAACTTTTCTCAGGTTTGATTTCTTTTTCCACATCTAATGTTGAAGTATCTTTAACCTTAAGGCCTTGATGGGAAACATAAGGATTTTGATTTTTGAACTTACAGCGGCAGCTAGACAGCAGATAGATTTTAAAATCTCTGACCACATGTAAGCTTCTACAAGACCGAAATATTTTGTGTTTCTCCAGTCCCCAAAGCATGAACTAGTTTGTCCTGGATTTTCTATCCTGCAGATTTCTCCTGCTTCACCTCAGATGTGGGGACATTATTGACCTTCCTTCTCAACTTCCACTTACAGATATGCATGGCTGCTTCAGCTTTTATTAACATATGTAGTGTTCTGTTTGTAATCTTTGTTCTTGGGAGCATACCTGTAAATGTGAGAGGCTGAGTCTTAACGAGCCCATGGCCTTGGATGATAAGGCATACTTCCTGCAGGTTGCAGCTCCATCTATTGTTTTTTGTAACAATGGAGAAAAATGAAATGTGTTTTTTAAATCAGCAATTTTATGACACATTTAGTTTGCATTTCCTAAAGAGGAAGCATTAGGGAATACCAACATTTATAAAGGAGAAAGAATGTGAGCAAACAGGATAAAAAATAAGGCTAGTGCACCACTAATTGCAGCTCATTGAGCTACACTGAATACAATTAAATTTAATTATTCAGTAGGATAATCACACATGTAGAAGCCTCGACTGACACCCTGTACAAAAGCATGGACCTTCATGAACATCAAATACTGAAGCTTTGCTCCCACCTGCAGCAAGATCCTCCTTCTGTGCAGCACTTCCTGGCTCCCCACTTTTGAGATGAGCTGTGCTGTCCTTTCCCGACAGCAACAGCTGGCACCACAAACATCCTCCTGTTCCTGCCAGAACAAGGCCGGAGCAAGGCTGCTGCTGTCCCAGGGAAGGAAAGGGACACAGCAGGAGGGACGGCCAAGCCAGATGCGACTCCAAGTGTCTGCAGTGTTCCGCTGTTGTTGGCCAGCTCCAGGAAAATCAGATGAGCTGACTTTCAAGCCTTTGCTTTTGATCCACACTCTCCCCAGCTCCTATCCCTTCAGCAGGCTCTGACTGGATGCAATGTGGGGCGCTGTCCCACAAAATATATTTTCAAACTGCTGCCCCATGAACCCAATGACAAACTGAAGTGTGCCTCTCTCAGGGCAACTGAGACTGCAACTTGGAGAGCCTGGGACATCTTCAAGGACCTGTCTGGGCCCTGTTTTGACTGTCAGATGCAACAGAAAGTAGAAAACTTTCATCACCAGCAGGGACCTGCATCCCTCCTCTCCTCCTCTCACCGCTCCCTCCTTGGCAAGAAATTAAATCTCTTTTCTAGATGGAAATGTCTAGGTAGAAGTGTCTATCACTCCACAGCTGTCAAGATTAATCCTGACTCTTGCATTTTAGACTGTTTCATTTACATGAGCTGAATCCCATCCTCTCTGGCTTACTCCAGAAAGGTAAGTATTAACTCTCAGGTTTTTTTATGAGTTAAACTCATTACAGGCATTGCTGAGCATATATTCAGGATGTAGGTTCCCAGAACAAGCCAGTCTATGAATCTAAATTACTTTAGACTGAAGCTTAGATGAAATCTGATAACGGATGAGTATAAAAGTGATTTTCTCTCTCCCACCCCCATTTCTTATAAAGCGATATAACTATGACATTTCTGTGGGTGTACACATTAGAAAAATTGAAACAAGAGTCTGAGTTAGTACCAGTTGGTGCAACTGATGCTCTAGAAGATTAAGTCTATAATATTGCTAGCTATGTGTAGATATCTTTCAAATTAAATGTGGCAGAATTAGAGAATGAGACCAGAAAGTAACACTTTTTTTATTCCTTCACACTTTTACTTGGAAGTCCTACTGCCAGCCTCATGCATCTAGAAATCCTAGATGTGATAAGTACTAAGAGATGGTTTTAAATTATTTATTTATTTTTTATTTATTTCTGAAATAATAAATATATGGGTTGTCATTCACTGAGATTGATATCTTAAAACCTTTTCCTGCAACTATGGGGATGGAAAGCTTTCTCTTAAGAGCAAAAAAAGGTGAAGAAGAACGTTCAAGTTGTAATTTAAAAGAACCAATTAATGCAACTAATAAAAGGACCTGAGGTGATATGGAGTTGAACCTAAACCAGTTTCATTTATCCACAAAAGATTTCCCTCCAGTGAAATAAAAAAATCCAGCATCATTGACAGTTTGGAATACGACCTGGTGGAAGAATCCCAGGCAGCTGCACTGACACATCATGCTGCTGTTGCAAGATGTAGGAGAATCCTTCTCTGAAGGATATTGTGGCAGCCGCAGCATGGAGGTATAGACTGCAAGCTAAATGTTTCCAGAACAACAAAAAAACAAAAGGAAAGTGAGCACTCATTAAATGTAAAATGACACTTTTAAAAGTAGCTTGGAATGTCAAATTGTGGAAGCTAGGAGATAATAGCATGAAAAGCACTCTCCCCTTGCACAAACAGTGGGAGAAAGCTTGCTCTTTAAGTACATAACCATATTCCTTCTCTTCCCTTGACCTCGGTTGGAGGATGGCTGTTTCTAGGCTACCTCAGCTCTACTTGCCTGTATGGATGCAAAGGACTACTAATGTCAATCATACATGCTAAAAAAGCAGGTTTTGTTGATACTGCTCAGTAAAGCAGGAGCTTCATTAATGCACTCCCAGCCTCACAGTTCCATTTCTTTAGTGTCTGCACACAAGACTAGGCACAGTTTTTGGCTCAGTATCTACAGATAATCAGACTCAATTTGCAAGGGGATAAGCCTGGAGTACACTTGACCTCGCCTGTGCCCCATCCTTCTGAAACCTGGAGAAGAGAGGGACACAGTGGGACAAAGCTGAGAAGACTTGGCTACGCCTGTGCCCGATCATGGACTGGGGTACGGGTGTATCCGGACTCCATGGAAAGCCCAGCCGCAGGCAAAACGCAAAGAACTCGCCGGGGAACTGCCATCACACGAGGGCTTTGGCAGCGGCAGTGGCGAGCAGGTGCCACCAGGTGGTGCCATGGCAGCATAGCAGCTGCCATCCCCCGTTCACCGCGTACCTCCAGCAGGACCTCGGCTCCTCCAAACCCTACAAATTTGAGGGGTTTTTTGGTTTGGTTTGGTCTTGTTGTTGTTTTTTATTTGGTCTGGTTTGGTTTTTTGTCTTGTTTGTTTTGTTTTTTTTTTTTTTTTTTTGGTCCGGTTTGGTTTTTTGTCTTGTTTGTTTGGTTTTTTTTTTNTTGTTTTTGTTTTGTTTTTTTTTTTTTTTTAAAAGCCGAAATCAACCCTAAGGAATAATTCTTACAAATCTGTTTCTACCCTGCTCTTTGGAGCTGTATTCTATTTTTCTAGAAACAACGTAAAGTAATCATGAAGGAAAGAACAAGAAAGAAACTACTGATATAATTAGTAACTTTTTGACCCTATCTCCATGTACTTTTCTTTCCTTCAGCATTGATGAGCATGTATTCGGTCCTGAGATAAAAGTTTCAGTTGATGATTCAGAGTTGAAAAACTTGTGCTTATCAGCCATGAGCAGGAACACTGGTGTTACAATAATGGAAAAGTTTTGGGTTTTGGTCGGCAAATATCAAGACTGACAGAACACAGCTTGGGATGGAAATATGTATATCTGCAGTCCCAGAATAGGAGGTGAGCCCTGACATCCAGTAATACTCTCTCTTTCTTCCACTTGTACTCACAATTACTTTTACTAGCACGCCCTTCCCCTCTTCCTCTCCTTCCCCCTCCCTCATCTTAACAATTTTTTTTCAGAAACCAAAAACGCTATCTTCAATCCTTGGCCTTCCATGTCTTTCCTGAGCTCCCCTATAGGACAGTTTACTCATCTATACCAAGCATTTGACTTCCTTTTCCATTTGACTCATTCCTCCAAAGTGTCTGACATCTCTTTCTGGATACAGCTGATCCTCAGGCCTGAGGAGCCACAAGCAGTAGGAAAATCTGGTAATTTTGAAGGCAGGAGATAAGTAGTGAAGTATAGACAGAAACTGAGAAGGGATTCTCAATACATCTCACTTCAGGGCGATTCTTTGGGTTGTTTGGAGATTTGATGCAAATGAGAGGAACTGAGTTGGGAAAAATCTGACGAGTCCTGATAGTTTCACCCAGATAGCCCTGAAGCATAACCCAAAAAGCTTAAAAAAATTATATGAAAAATCTTAAAGTCCAAGAAGCAATGGCCCACAAAACAGTTCTC
The DNA here is from genome assembly GCA_013398955.1 of Callaeas wilsoni. Lineage (NCBI taxonomy): Eukaryota > Metazoa > Chordata > Aves > Passeriformes > Callaeidae > Callaeas > Callaeas wilsoni. The sequence goes on from VWPU01011171.1 coordinate 90,528, forward strand.
AAAGTTCAGTACTGTCCAAAGAACAAAGGGAGCCAGTCCAATTCACAAATGCTGCAAGGGATCAGCCCTCATGCGAAGCATTGGAATAACATGCACACAGCCATTTTGAAGCAGGACCCTAAATACCCAGCTGACGGCTGACAAAGTTTCCAGATGCTGATAGCAAAACCCTCGCACCTCCTCAGAGCTCCTGGGACGCTACTGGGCCAGGGCTCAGTGCAGCTGGCTTGCCTTCACATCAGAGGAGATCCTTGGATGAAGGTGCCTGAGACTCAAGGACAGAGAGGCAACGCCCTCATCTCAGCTGGCTGGAGACCTGCCTTGGGTTGAGCAGGGTCATAGCAACAGCTGCTGCTGACTCAGTTGTGGATTCCTGAGGCTGGGGCAGGGGCACCTGCTAAAAACCCCTGTTGTTCACTTCCAGGGAATTGCTGCCAAGGCAGGGCAGGAAGAATACATTTAATGCCATGGCTTTGTTGTATGACTGAATTGTCAGGTTTCTGAGCCCCAGGTGGAGGGTTGTAACTGAAAGCTCATTCCCATATTACTGTTCTAGTGACAGTAATAAAACACCCGAAACACCTCTGAAGAAAGGGACTATTTTACTCTGACTCAGACCAGGTGCCTTAAGTCTTTTCATCTCAATGCCATGGCTTCATGCTGATTTTATGCTGAACTTTAAACTCATAAATACAACACAAGGCAAAAAATAGCATTTGTATTTCCTTTTGCTATGTGTTTTGCATTGGTAAGGACTATGAGCATTTTTTCAGCTATTTCACAAACAGATTTTGAAAAATGGACTTTGAATCACCTGTACAAGAAGACAGGAAAAATGGAAGTCCTGGATTGCAAATTATTCATTGCTTCCCTTTTCCCATCCTGTGTCGTACCAATGGGTCTTTGACCTCTACGGCTAGCTCATGACTTGTCTCTAAATTGCAGCCAGGACTTGGATTTACCATCAAGTAAGTTTAATATCCAACAGTTAAAAACATCACACCATCTTTATCTCTGAGCAGCTTCACTGGCACAGAACGATTTCAAGCTGTTCAAAGCAAGGATGCATCACAATTTTACAAGCTCAATGTTCAACCAACGTATTTAAGGCAGGACTTATTTCCTACCAGGTACATAGAAAAGATGGTTTCCACTGCACCTATGAACATGAGAGCATAAAAGGTCAAATATATTTGCTTTCATGTTATGGCATGGCCACAATCTCAATCCATAAATGAAACTGCACTTACACTGCCAACAAAGTTCTGTTTCCTCCCTGTAGGACATCACCAGAAACAAGTTTATGTTAACTTTTACTTTTTTGTATCCAGGTGAGGCTAGAATCCCATCCCTGTGGCAAACTGCCTGAAGTAAAAGCCACGTAGGACAGGTCAGACAGACTATACAGACCAGCTCCTGGAATCCATTAAGGCTTTTATATTGGTGTGGTTTTGGCAATGCAGCTGCTTCTCCACAAAAGATTTTGTCCAAGTAACATCCCTACACTTGTGTGTGTATGGTGAGGTAGGCATAAATATATAAAAAGTCAAAAAGCTTCTCTGATGAGAAACTGAAAAGCCTTGCATTGCTCATATTAGATCTTTTACCTGAGTGTAACTTGAGCTACATCACTGCCTGGAATGAGACTTTAACATCTAAAACAAGTGATATGAAGCTCATTTGCAGGCTTATGACTGTTACATCCAAAGCAATATTTTTTCACACTGAAGTATCATGTACCACATTGAAACTTTGTATTGAAATATAAATAAGCTGAACTGTTATCAACTAACATTTCTGTTATGGTCTAACCACTGTCTGGACTGAGAGATTTTAAAACTGTCTGCCTTTATCCCCTCCTGATACCAATAAGTCCATACCACAATAAAAAAAGTCATTATCTTTGTGACTGCATGAAGTAAATGTAAATAAGGGTGATTTCAGCATTCAGAGCTTTTACCTGCTCCAATATTTCCTGCCTCATTACAGCTTTAGAGTCCTCTTTTCTCTACTGTGAAAGTCTTTTTTTAATATATTCTGTGCTGTAAAGTTCAGCTACAACCACAAGAGAACAATGTGTTTCCTGAAAAGGACTTGTGCAGAAATCAACTTTTTTTGTTCTAAGGAGCAAAATGGTGAGTAGCAGAGCAAGTCTTCTTCCAGAGACGATCAGAAAGGGTTCTGAGGTTTCTGGGAAGTTCAGACGCTCTTAAAATTTGGGTTTCGTCTGAGTCAGAACAAAACTATACACACAGTGATATTCTTTTTTCCCTTCATTTCTCATAAACCAAGGATTCCAAGAAATTATGATGTTTCCTCCAATGAAACGCATCTTGAGTGGTGCCCTTCCTCCAGAAGGTTGATATTTCTGAAAGTTTCAAACCCTCAAGGATTTTATTGAACTACTATGTCCCTTGTCTGCTGCACAAACACTTTGAAGTCTCTGCCCCCAGTACAAGCTTCTCAGGCCATGGCCACACTGGCCCCCGCCAGACCCTGAAGCTTTTTCATACTGCTGGCCTCATGCTCCAGGACCCAGAGAGCCTGTTTGGAACCCAGAGACTTTGTTGATAATGCAATACGCTTCCAAGAAAACTCTTCAGGTAATACAACAGCATTTCTCAGTGATCCAATAAAAATTCAGTCAAGCTCTGCTGCTGAGCCCCCATTCTCCCAGGCCAGGAGTGATGCGGCTGGCTCTGCAGCCTGGCTGGGTTCACACTGCTGCGAAAGAGTCAGGGCAGAGAGGGCCAGGAGTATCACTGGGGTAGCCCTGTAACTTTAGAGCTCCCATTTTCTTGGGAACTGCATCCATGACCAGATCCTCAGCCATGGCCCTTTCCTGAGCTACACCACAGTCTGTGCCCAGCCTGTACCTGCTGGCCATCACCTACTGCCCCCACTGGGCTTCACACCTGCCCCATCACTGGGGCCTTGCCAGATGGTGGCAGGGCTCTGGGCTGGCCACGATCACCATCCCTGACTTATCCCTGCTCCTTTGCTGGGTACCGATGGATTGACCTGGCACAGGAGGGCCCTGCCAGCCTCATGGCCACTCTTGGCTCCAGGCTTGCTCCTGTGGGGCAGCCCACCCTCACAGCGGCTGTGACATCCTTATGGAACAGTGCAAGCAGAAAGGATGCTCTTTTGCTCACATCTCAGCTACTGCCATTTATGAACATACTTGGTTTTACAGGTTCCAGTAATTTCCTAAATAAAAGTCAGGGCACAAAACTAGGGGAAAAAACTCCAGAACAAAGCTACTCTGTGTGTGCATGAAGATGCAAGCACATGGTCAAAAGAGCACAGCTGAACAGAAAAGGAAGTATTTTGGACATTTCTCATTAGGATTTACCCTTTCAGCAGAGAGGTATAGGTATAGGCTATGATATGAACTCACTGGCTCTGGCATCATATCAAACAGAAGTGGAGCACAAAATCTGTAAGACTCCAGGGTCTGCTTTAGTCCTTTAATGGGAGTTTTTAAAGAAGGTATCAATTTCCTTACATAACGTGTTATCCTTCTAAAAAAAGTCATATAAAAACCAGTGAAAACTATTGGACTTTTTCACTTGTTCCCTGGGGTTTATCCTAAACTGTCAAGTAACTGTCCTGTGAGAAAAACAGTGGAGTGAAGACAGAAACCAGACTTTTTCACATTAACTCTTTCACAAGAAAAACAGCTACCGAAAAACCACTTCTGTACTAGCCTTTCTCTGTGGAAAGAACCTTTTGCCTAGTTATAATTGATTTCTTCGTCTGAAATCCTTGAAAAGCTTTGTATATTGTCAACTTGAGTATTCATAAGCCCTGCATGCAGTGAGTATTAATTGAATAATTTCTTCACAATGTTTAAAGTCACAGATATCTTTCCAGGACAGTGAAAGCTTTCCACAGAAAAGTCAATTTTCTCCCTACATTAACCAGTTGACCATGGAGTGTCAACACCAATACAGGTCGTCTCCCTGTACTCCACTGCCCCTCCAGCATCCGCATCTCACCCACCTTGCCTTGTTCTCATCACCCCAATTTGATTTTCCCTCCCAGCAGCTTGTTGAATTCATATGCATGCAGGTGGACAAGAACAGGCCCTCTCCCTGCAGCAAACTCGTGAAGAACAAGCAAAATAAACCGAGCAGCTCTCTGAGTTTTGGATTTTGATGTCACACAGCCCTTGTCCTACTCACTTCTGCTGTTGCCGGCACCTCGCTCATGTTTCACACTAGCAGGTATTTGGAAAGAGATGCTGAGGAAAATGTTTCTTTATGAAGCCTAAGTGACTTGAGAAGGCAAAATCTGAGTCGGGCTCTTAAATTAAAAAAGCCCTTCTGAAAACTTGAGCCTTTTCTTGTGATGGATTTATGTATGTAAAGTACTTGGCTTCATAAAACATAAGTGGAATTACACAACTGAGCAAGGGCAAAATACATAGTTAGCTAAATAAATTAACTAGATCAGTAGTTATAACAATAAAACCCTATTTTCAGAAAAGAACTGTTGCCTTCAACAGGAATTCTTTCACAACTTTATCTAACCATGGTCAAGCCTGAATTCCACACAGATATTTTCAAGAAAATGTGACTTGTTATGGTACAGCTTTACATAATTACACAATCAATGTAGCAAAATAAAAACACATCACTTGCAATCCATAGGACTTTGGGTAATTTATAGATCAAATATTTGTTTAGGGGCAGGGGTTTACTCTTCTGGAATTTGTTTCACTGACAGACAGAGCAAAGGTAGACCAAAATCCAGATTTAACCTTGTATAACTCTAAACAATATAAGAAATAGCAGCCACAGTACCACAAAACAAATAGGGCTGGATTGGGTCTTATTTCTTCATATCCTTTCTCATCACAGAATCAGTTCAATTTCTGACATTAAATGTTTATCTAACATTTTCTTAGAGAGGATGATAGGGAGTATAAATTTTTCAGGCAATTTGTTCAAATGCCACCTGTAAATGAGAAAAAAATCTTCCAAATGTGACTCTTTACTAAGTCTGGAGCCTGGAACTCCTGTTTAAGTCACCCTGAACACAGAAAATGAGCTCCTTCCTACAGAAGCCCTCCAAACATTCTTCTTCTCCAGTCTAGACAAACTCAATCTTTTCAAACTAAAAATATTGTACACATACTACCACAAATCAAATACTCCTGTCAGTCAAACTGTAGAAAGAGATATTTTTGCTCATAATGACTTTATAAATTCTAAATAAACAAATTATTGTCTTACCTGAATTTTTAACACACGTTGAATTTCTTCACTGTTTTCTTACTGAATGCATTTTTGCTGTAGGATGCCAATACAAAAATTTGTTTTATTATTACACCTGTTTCCTCTTTTTATTTCTTTTAATCACTGACAAAGCTATTTTAGAATATGTGCTCAAATATTCCAGTTCAAAAACATGGTTTTGGATGATGAGCCCATTACTCATGGAGCACTGTATGGCTGTTACACTCACCTTGCATCACAAATGCTGGAGTCACCACCAGAGGTATTTTTCCAGAACTGACATATGGTTTGCAACACTGAAGTTCCAATATATACATACCTTCCCTTTAAAGAAAGGAAAACTGCAAAGAATTTCTTAAAATATTAAGTACTATCCAAGAAGAAGATGGAGATGAGTATGAGGGAAGGAGTATGTTGTCTCTGTATTAGCAGCCTGATCTGTCACTGTCACTCACCCATAAGATTAATTTTCCATAGTGGAAAAAACAGGTAACCTGTTTCAATAATGCTACTTGAGGTTAGCCACATGAGGAGCCCTAATCTGCACCAAGGCTCATGCTCTTCAGCTGATCAGACAAATGTCCAGTGCAGGATCATTCCAATATGACACAGGTCTCCAAACTTATTTGATCATGCATCCTAAGTAAAAAAATTTGGAGCACAACCTCTCAATATATGTAAGTTTATTTATAAATAAGTTGCACAGCTGTACTATTGTAATAACTATGTACATTATAAAATCTACAAGAAATAGAAATTAAAAAGGATGAGATAAAGATGAAAGAAACACTACTTTAAAAATTCATATTTTTATTTTATTTGTTAATGGTACAAAAATATATTCTTCCTGCACTCCACTGAATTTTCTTTCGCACTCCTTGCGGTACAGACACCCTGTTTTGGAGACAACTAATGAAGACATCACATTAGGTAATGCCAGCAATGCCTACAGAATCCTTAGCAGACCTCTGTTGCCCTTGTAAAATCCATTTCTATGCTAAAGCTTCTTCCTAATGATAGCGTTTGCATTTGTTTTCCTCATTTACTAAACCAGAGGACTTCTTTGCACTGGTAGTAGTGCCCCATGCTAAACAGATCAGGTGAGAGTCTTTCCTGTCTGGTACAAATGTCTGAGATCGGGAACAGGTTGTCCTCTTTGAGGTCTAGCTAGGATGTTTAAAAAAATTGTTACCTCAGCTATTCACTTGTTCCTTAGCAGATCGATCATTTAACATGAGCTCCTGTAAGGAAACATCATATTTTAAGCAGTAGAGGATAGAAGCAAAATAGATTGGAGTAGTAATATATATCGCAGCTTTCATAAATTTAGTAAAAATGAAAAAAAAATTCAGTCTATCCAGCATGGCTTTGTTCATGTGAATAAGAAATAACAAGAACCTGAAGCCATCAGAGGTGAAAAGATTCAGAAGTGACAAGTAAGCTGGGGCTTTCCAAGAAGCAGAAAGCCTGATGATTAAAACTATTACATATTCAGAGTTCTTAACATAGAGTCAAAAGACTCAATGTTAGTTTTAGTTGCATTACTCTTGATAAAAATTAGAAATACTTCGTAAAAATAGTGGTGCTAATAATAATTTCCCATAATTAATGCAATTCTGAATTATTAATAGAAGTGTTTTACTTGCAGATATGTCCCTCTCTCTTTCATTGGGCTAGAGTCTATACTACAGCATCCATGCCCAGCACTCCTCAACCCTCTTGACGTTTAGTCACTCAATTTAAGTTACATTCCATTTTTCCTGTATTAGGCTGTTCTCCTGTTAGTGACCTTCAAGGTGAAACTTCAGTTCTGGATACTAATATTTGTCTTCTTTCTTGGCCATTATCTATATAAGCTAAATTTTATACTATAGTTATCTATGCATTCTTTGTGTTTTGCCTGTATTTCATTACTCTTCAGTGGGGCACTGGAACAGGCTCCCCAGGGAAGCAGTCACAGCACCAAGCCTGCCAGAGTTCAGGAAGCTTTTGGACAATGCTCTCAGGCACAAGGTGTGACTCTGGAGGCTTGTGGAAGAGTTGGACTTCAATGATCCTTGTGGGTCCCTTCCAACTCAGGATATTCTATGATTCTGTGATTCTTGTTTTATCATAAGTCAGATACACCTCTTTTCACCTGTTGCTGTGAGAGCCTAGTTACTCTGGAGCACACTGCTTGAACTCTTGTGGTTTTTAGATTATAGATGAAGGTCAACAAAGAGAGCAACATGCTCTGTGTATAGAAGCCTTTGTAAAAACCACAGCTCTATACAAGAAATTTTCTTTGCTTTGGTGAAACATCAAAATTTGCAGCCAACTTCCTGTATAGATAAGTGGTGAGAAGGAGATGGAGAAAGAACAACGTAAGTTTTGTCTTTCTGCTGTTTCTCAGAGCTACTTTAGTGCTCAAGTTGATGTGATTTTGAAGCTGGCAGCAGTGCAGAACCCAATGTCACATGCAGAAGCACTGACCTCAGTTGCTCAATATATACTTCAGTGCACTTACAAGTGTTGGCTGCACCAGACTAAGGTGTGGCATGTGCCCCAGCTCCCACAGTTAAACAAGCTGGGCTGTGCATGAGGGCAGCAGAGGTGTAAATAAAGACTAATTTTCCCCTTTTCTGCTCGTGGTATTTAACCTCCAGCAGAGAGGACAAGCAGATCAGTACAGCTGGTAACATCTTAACCTGAGGTAGTGCCTTCTGCCTGCCTCTGGCTGGAGAAGAAGGCATGGGGCTAAACTCCCCATTACCACAAACAAAATCAATTAGGTCAGCCAGGCTGAAGCTGGCTGACTAGCATTGGTCTTATGAGTGGGAAAGAGCTCATAGGAAGTGCTTCACTGAGAGATCAGCAGATGTGGTTGTCTTTGACATCACTGAGTCCAGCAGGACACCTGGACTTTTCTCTGAAATAAAATACCTGAAAGAGTTTAAACCCATGTGAAAATAATTGAAAAGCACTGTGTATACAAATGAAAATCTCCCCAAGTACTTCTTACAAGTAACATCACATGGACTTAGACCTCATTATCATGCAAGTTTTAGAATATCCCTCACTAGATTCATGCCCCGAGGTCAGTAACTGCTGGCTGAACAACAGACATCACAACAAATTTTGCATACTGGGCAATTTAGGTGCTAACCCAAATTTCCTTTATCTTTTAAACTCATCAGTTAATAAATACTACCACATTTATGGTGCCCAGAGCCTGGTCTGAAAAGTAGAACTTGCTAGAAATCAAACACCTCAGGCTCGTAACAGTGAACAGTGGCTTCTGTGTTAAGAACATCCTGGTTTGACTAAGTTGTAAAAATGTGCCCTGAAAATTTTGGTTGTGGGCTTGTTTCCCTCTGGGCTGAAATGGGAAATGAGTTTAGGCTTCCTACCTCACCTGAAGAAGCCAATAAATCATGAGGGTCCTGCAATCCTCCCACTGAAAGGATCTTTAAAAAAAATCAACTGTTCCATCCTCAGGAGAGAGAGAGATTCAGCACTCGTCTCCTGTAGAGAGCTGAAATGAAGACCTCAAATCTGTACCTGACTTCAGTCTTGAGTAGTTTAGGCTTTTCCCAACCAACTTTTTAGAACCTCACCTAAGGCGTTTAACTCCCTCCATGCAGGTGTGCCTATAGGAAGCGATAGCTTCACACCTATTAACCAACACCATGCTCAATTCTTTTAGCTAGAAAGTCTTTATACAGAAGTTTTGAAAGGGAAGGAAATTAAATTTCAGTCTGTTGGACAAACAGTTCAACTATCAAATTGCTTTTTCTGCATACTGTATAGTCACTGTCAGCTGTCATGAACTTGGACTCGGCAGGCCTTGAGAGTTTATCCTTACTAGAATGCTGCTTTATTGTCAAACTGATGTGCCATAACCCTAAACTCACTATTTTAGTAAGAACATGCCAGAACGCCACTGAAAGAAAGCTGAGCGCAAAAAATGAGACCTGAGCTGAGAGTCAGGGCAACTGCAAACTTTTGCCTTAAAACTGTACTTCCCTGCAATCTTCTGAGGAGAAGAACTTGCTTACAAAGAGTCATGGTCCCTGAAAAACAGATTGAGCTCACAAGAACAATATCTGTATTTGTAAAGAAAATTGGGGCAGCCCAGTTCTGTAAGGAAGGGTGACAAAGTTGTAGATAATCACTGTCATAGAATTTAAGTCCTCTTACAATACCATAATCCACAATATACAATATTGTGGTCATTGTGCCATACATATGTAAAATATTTAAACACATCATAGAATCACAGAATGACTTGTGTTGGAAGGGACTTTAAAGACCATCTAGTTCCAGCCTGCTACCATAGGCAGGGACACCTTTTACTAGGCCAGGGTGCTCAAAGCCCCATCCCACCTGGCCTTGAACATTCCAAGGAATAGAACATCCACAACTTCTCTGGGCAACCTGTTCCAGTGCCTCATTGCCCTTAGAGAGAAGAATTTCTTCCTCATACCTAATTTAAACCTATGCTCTTTCAGTTTAAAGCCATTCCCCCTTGAACTATCACTTCATGCCCTTGTAAAAAGTCCCTCTTGATGTCTCATGTTGCCCCCTCTAGATGGTGTTATAAGGTCTCCCCAGAGCCTCTTCATCTTCAGGCTGAACAACTCCAACTCTTTCAGCCTCTTGTCATAGGACCAGTGCTGCAGCATTGTGATCATCTTCATGGCCCACCTTTGGACCCATTCCAGGGATCCATGTCTTTCCTGTGCTGAGGCTCCAGAGCTGGATCCAATATTCAGTGTGGGATCTCATGGGAGTGGAGTAGGGGAGCAGAATCCCCCCCCTCACCCTGCTGGCCACATTATTTTGGATGCAGCCCAGCACATTTAGCTTTCTGGGCTGCAAACTCACATTGCCAGGTCATGTCCAGGCTCCTATCCACCAGCACCCCCAAGTCCTCTTCAAGAATGCTCTCCATCAATTCTCTGCACAGCCTGTATTTGTGCTTGGAATTGCCCTGACCCAGGTGCAAGGACAGAAGGAAAGAAACATTAAAAAATGCCATCCTTCAGCTCATTACGCAAAGGCCTTCTAAATGAGGTAAAAAGTGCTCTGGAATACTGACAACCTTGTGAAACCAGAGAAATATCACTGAAATCTAGTGAACATATCCATGTATTATACCACCTCTGCTTACTAGCAAAGGGTAAAGTGGGCATTTGAAACGAAAGACAAAAAGTTTTTAGGCTTTGCAGCTTTGCACAGACAGATTTATTTCCCAAAAGGTCTTTCAAATAAAACCACCTGTCTGTTATGATGCCTTTCCCTTCTTATAGGTCAAAGGATCTTGCAGTCATGACACTTTCCCTTTCTAAATCATACTCTATGACTCATAATTAGGTCCCCTTATACTAGCCTAAATAACTTTTTTCTTCCTTTGGTGCAAAGCTTGCTGCATGTGGTTATTTCATACCAAATTAGATGTAAGACAACAATTAAACTGCATTGTAAGTAGCTGAAAATACACTGTTAAGTTAGAATTAATTACTTCTTCGATATTTAAAATTACTTGATAAAAACTTTTTAACCTCTCCCCACTTGCAGAAAACTGTCACTTTATCCTTGAAACAGGACTTCCATTATATTAGAGATAACTACTTCCCAAAGATATGAAATATATGGCAACCTCCCTTCTCCCTCTGTCTTCTCTTCCTGTCATGCCTATAATATTACTGCCAACAGAATAGAAAAGTGCAGGTTAAACAGAAATAATGAAAAAATGCTTCTTCCATCCAGTCATTGCACTGTTAGGAAAAATAGCTCACCTACAGTGATGTTGTGGGTCTTGCAGCCAGCATACTAGAAGCTCCCAGGATTTATGTGAGTGTCTAGACAAGGACAGAATAAGTAAATTCTCCACAGATATGGGTCAGACTTTCCTGTGGCGCAGCTCAAAACAAACTACACTACACCTGAAGCTGATGTCACTAAACTAGCCTTATGTCTCCTTACTTTTAGATATTCTGCTTCTTCCAGATGACAAAACAGGCAACAGTACCTGATTATCTGCTCATTTGTGGCAAGTTCAACAACCTAATCTTTTTGGGAGCTTTCAGTCTCTGACTGGAAATTGTTTGCTGTCCAATATTAGCCATATGTAGCATCTACATGACTTCAGAATTCCATTCTGACTACCCAATTTATTTTTCATATCTAAGTTGCCTTTTTATCTGATGATATACCTGGGGAAGGAAGGGATGAGATTATTTACAAATTAATCTTGGGGTGACTTGTCATTCTGTAGCACAAAATCACCAGACACCTAAGGACTTTCCCCACACAAACTTGAATGTCTCTGTCAACTGCAGAAGGACCTTAGGACAAAATCAGTTTATTTATATACATGTATATATGAATGTTTGTATAAATAGACTGACTTATAGTGATGGGTATAGAAGTATGTATATCTATTTATCTGTCTGTCTATCTATCTCTCTTTCTATATATATATCTAAACTTTGTCATTGATTTGGGCCACTTCAGGATTATTTCAGCTGTCTTAAGCTGCATCTTAGTAAAAACCCAATATCTGGTAATAGAAATGACTAGAAGACATTTTTAAAGATGTAATTAATGAGCCCTGGCAGCACGTTCTGGAACATATTGACAGTAGCTGTCTGCATGAAAAGAGTGGTGTTATGTGCAAATCAAGTGTGACCTGGCTTGGTCATATTTCCTTTATTTAGCTTTTCTGATTTCACAATCAGGCCCTGGGAAATGAGTAAAGATTGGCAGGAGCAAATAGAGTGAAAACTCAGCAGAGAATTCTGCCACTGATTCCCCTGACATCCCTGATGAGTGTGTTTGGAAGTAAGGGTGGGCTACAGACATTGCTGCTGAACCATGGAATTGATGCCAGCCATTTATGCCAGACCTACCAAAACACCTCTGGTCTTTCTGGATTAGGGGAAAATTATAGTGAGCAGGGCAAGCTGAACCTACAGAGGGGATCTTGTCTGTTTAAAAGATCATCTTCTTCAGAACTGTAATTCTTCAATTTCACCTCTTGAAAAAACACAAACAAACCCTTAAGGGTGTCAACAGTTGCACTAGTAATGAATCTTGTGGAATCTGTCAACAGAAATATACTGAGGAAGGTTAGTGTTATTAACCCACTGCTCTTTTCTGCTTCAGAAAGGCCAACAGCTTTTGCCTTTCCCTCCATAAATTACTAAGAATATGTTTGGATTTAAAAAGTGTACACAAAACCGAAAGATGCTTTCATGATTGGTATCAATCTGTAACATGCAATACTGTGGAGGAAATACTTATTTTTCAAGCATTAATTTGAATCTAATTCAAATATTTCCCCCTAAACAGATAAAGAAAAAAAGCAGGAAAAAAATTCTTGATCTTTTACTTTTTGATTTATTTTAAGTGACAGTTTTTGAAATCTGCCAGTATGTGAAAGCATCTCATGGATGCCTGTATAAAAACTGAAATAACCAGTAATGCATTTGACAGCACAGTACTAAAACTTTTTAAAAAACACATTGTGCTAACAAGTATAGTACGTGTCTTGGCAATTAAATCTAAACTTTATGTTTTATAGGCTACAGTGCACTACAGTTTGACCAGATAGTCCATAAACTAATACCACAACAGATGCCAATTCTGCCTCGGTGAAAGTAAAAAGCAGAAATGTTGCCATTTCTTCAATGTTTAGTGTGAATAGATGTCAGTGGGCAAGGGCACAGAGACAAATTAGTAGAAAATTATCTGCTCTGCATCCTACACAGTGCTAGCAAGGCTAATTCTCTGCCATAAGGCTGAGCTACAGAGAGTGAAACTGGATCTTTATATTGTCATATTCAATTGCTTTAAGCAGAATGCAATGGTCAGACCTGTAGAGAACCAGGTCCAGGAAGTGATTATTAATTCTAGTTAATTGAAATTGCCCTACACCAGCATATGTATTACATCTAATGTTATGTGTTGTTTCCAAGGCAGATTATCTGTTACACCCACGAACTTCACTGACACACAGAAAAATCCCAACAATAAAGAGCAGAGCTAACAAAAGGAAATGGAATCATTTGTGGAGCTGTTTCTTACCATGGGAAATAAACCAATATATTTCAGGTTCACTTCTCTGTTCCTACGAACTTCAGGGATTAATTTTCCTTTGTGAGGAGAGGCTATTTAGAGCCTAAAACAAACATTGTAATGTAAGTTCAACAGTTATGCGATCTTTTCATCTGAGAGGGTCTTCTGTGCTCCTGCCACCACTTTCAAATTCCATTTATAAACCGTTCAACTGCACAGTGAATCATTCTGTTTTCCCTTTGTGGGACAGAATAAAGAGATGCTCCCTGATCAGTGACAACGGAAAACAAAAATCATAGCCAAAGAAACCACAGGGTGCCACATACTCTGTTTCTAAAAGGATTCGTACCAGGAGCATTTCTGGAGTAGAAGTAAAGATTTAGATGAACACAGGAGATAAATCATTCTCCAGGAGATACAGCTAAGCTAAAAACTAAAAAGAGGTTTTCTTCTTCTTTGGTGTGTTTTGGAGAGGAAGGAAGATAGAAGGACAGGAAATGGAATTATACTGGGTTGTTTTATCTTACGTAAGCACCTACACAACATCTTGCATGCATTTCTGCAAATGACCACTAAGGTCAAGAAAACGGTGCATTTCAGGAAGAGCAGAAGAAGTACACAGATAGGACCGTGAGTAGCTGGGAGGATTATATCATCTTCTAAGAAAGCAAGAATAATCTGTAGTCTGGCATGAATACAAAACCTAGTATTTGCCGTTCATAGCGTATTTTAATAATGTTTATAAGCAGATCTCTCATATATATGTATGTAACAAGCACTCCCTCTAGTGAACTTTTGTGGGATTTGGTGTTTTAACTACTGAAGGAACAGATGAGAAAGTTTATAGGTAGAAGTGAGACCTTCCATAAGACTATCTGTTGAAGTTAGAAAAAAGGTACAAGCTTTGAGACATGCTAGATGGTTTTTAAGGTTGCCAGCACAATATATTTGACAGAGTTGGAGAAAATCAATGTCTTACAGTAAAAAACATATTTACATGCACAGTTGCACTCATACTGTCCCTTACTGATGTTTACTTTGCTGGTTCATCCTTCTGCCTTGTTGGTGTCATATGCTTTACTGACCTTGCTTTACTGACCTTCACTTCAGACTCTGAAAGCCAAAGGGAGACATTTCATTTACTCATTCAGGTATCTCACTGAAAAAATAAAAATGAGAATAACACATCCACCCAACAGAAAAGGACTGCATTTCAGCAGAGACAGTTTACCTTTTCTATACTGCAGTACTGATGCTTGATTACATCTTTTAAAAGTTGTGTACATTATCAATACTTCTTTTTGCCCATTTATCTTACAATATTATTAAATATAATGCTTGTAGCAGTTCTTTTGAGTATATCAGAAAAATAGTCTGTGGTAGCTTTTAGTTGCGGCTGATGTCCTGTCATGAGTAACCTCAATGCTGCTATTTTGTAACTTTTCAGAGCATTGTTCTTAGTCTTCGAGTTTAAGATACAGAATACTGACTTCTGGCACAGTCAGTCTTGAGCAGTGAGGCTGTTATTATGCACAGGATTTAAAATCACTGCCATATGCAGGGTCTCCCTGCACTGCTACTGAAGCTCCCTGGAACATATCTAGTTCAGCTTTGTGTTCTCCCAAGGGCAAGTTTGTAGAGGAAGGTGTGACATATGATGCAGGGGCTCTCAGACTATAAAGCACACACTGTTTCAAATGTTTTATGGTAGCAGTAGTTCCTTATTCTATGTTTATCTACTACTTAACCATAACAGAAACAGAGTAGGGCCAGCAGTTACCAGCATCTGTGGTGTGAAAGAGCACCTCTGCACAACAGCTGCGGTCTTGCTGCAGCTGCTGGATTGATTGTGACCTCCTGCACCGAAGTCGATGATGCTTCAAAGCCATTATTTACAGCCAGCCTGCTGCTGAAGGTTACTGCAGTCACAGTTTCTCAAATGGTGGAATTCTATCCAAGGCTAGACCCGGTGCCTGTTTTAAAATGGGGGAGCAGGGGCAGGTGACCACAGTCATCCCTGCTCTGCCTTCCAGGGCAGGGTGGCCGTGGCTGTGCCCTTGTGTCCTGGGCTGACAGAGGGAAAGCATGTCCTATGGAGTGCATGCCCTATGAGGAGCAGCTGAGGGAGCTGGGGTTGTTTAGCCTGGAGAAAATGAGGCTCAGGGTTACCTTATCACTCTCTACAACCACCTGAAAGGAGGCTGCAGCCAGGTGGGGATCAGCCTCTTCTCCCAGGCAACCAGCGACAGGACAAGAGGAAACGGCCTCAAGCTGTGCCAGGGAAGGTTTAAGCTGGGTATTAGGAGGAATTTTCCGGCAGAAAGGGTGATTAGATCTTGGAATGTACTGCCCAGGGAGGCAGTGTAGTCACCGTCCCTGGAGGTGTTTAATGAAAGGCTGGACGTGGCCCTCACTGCCACGGTCTGCTGCCATGGTGGCGTTCAGTCATAGGTTGGACTCGGTGACTGAGAGGTTCTTTTCCCACCGAACAGACCCTGTGACCTGTGGAAGGGGGAACGCTGCCACACAGCGAAGCCCAGCTGCCCCAGACGCGGCGTGCGCTCGGCACAGCACGCGGTGCGTGTCCCTGCGCACGCCGGCCCCGCGGGCGGCCTTTCCCGCA